>OX402540.1:5321070-5418957 GCA_948098885.1 Drepanosiphum platanoidis
CGGCCGGTGTGGAAGCGGCGGCGAGGAGAAACGTTTCGTCCGGCGGCGGCGGCGGCGGCGGCGAACGGTCGGACGCGCACGCGCGCCGCCGCCGCCGCCGCCGCGGTCCCGTCGACCGTGCATTTCGATGTGCGCCGCGTGCACGACGACGACGACGCGCGAATGACACGCCGGCGGCGGCCGAGGCGATTTTTCGGCGCTCTCGGTACGGTGCGCCGCGCGCGCTCTCTGCCGAGCTCGGCGAAATAAATATCAAATAATAATGACATTATTTTTTGAAAAAAAAAAAGGACGAATTTTATACGACGAGCGAATAATCGTCGATCGAGGAGAAAATAAACGCGCGCGCGCGCGTTAAAATACGCGTATCTATTATTATTATTATTAACGCACGGGCGGGGCGTCGAGGACCCTTCGAGGGGCGGCGGCGGCGGCGGCGGGTCGTGTGGGGAAACGCGAGCGCGAATCTACGCCGCCGCCGCCGCTGCCGCCGCCGCCGCCGCCGCCGGTCGCAACACACGATCGCGCGGGGCCCACAAGCGCACGCACACCGGACGCAGCACGACGTGGTACGACCGCGTCGGAGAGAAACGATTTTTTTTTTTTTTAGTTTTTCCTCTTTTCTCTCCCTCTCCCCCCTCGCGAGAGATTCTCCAGTCGAAACTCGCTGTCCGACGACGTCTCGCGAAACGTATTCGTAATAATATAATAATAATATTATTATATCGCAGCCGATCGATCGTCGGAACGGACGACGACGGATTGGCGAGATTTTTTTCGATTTTCTCGACGTCCGCCCCGACCGACACAGACCGTTCGTTGTTTTTTTCCCCATCGTTTTTATTATCGCTCCGCGCCCCCTCGAAAACTCGCTCGCCGCACACCTGCGCGCGCGCGCGCGCCAGACGCTGTCATGCCGGCACGGACCGCGCGCGGCCACGCGTCTTCCGTCATTCTGTACAGGTAATTATTACAATATCATTTATATTAAACTATACACACGAGTATATAACGCGACTTTGGTTTGAAATAATTATATTATTTTTTTTGCTTCACGCGAGTCCTCCGCCGCCGCCACGTTCGCTCGTAACCACCCCGCCGGTACCGCGCGGATCGCGCGAGGAGGCTGGCGGCGGCGCGGCGGCGGGGATAACGTATCGTCGATTTAAAAAAAAAAAAAAATCAACCCGTGGTCGAGACTCTCTCTCTCTCTCTCTATCGGCGAGGAAAAACAATAATCGATTAGTCGTCGCGAAAATAAAAACCTTGCCGCCGCTTGTATATATCCATTTGTGTACCTACTCGTGTTGAGGTTCGCTGACGCGAAAACAATTTTCAAAGTCTAGGCGCGTTCTGTTCCGCCTCCCCGAATTACGGTCCCCTCCTAGCATGGCGGCGGTGACTGCTTTCTCGGGTTTCGGCGCTTTTCGCCCGTTAATTATGCGCGTTTCCAAGTTATTTATTTCCGTCGCATAGTTACAAAATGCAGCCACAAGTAAAGGAGGAAAAAAACACCTCAACTCGTCTCGCCGCAGGTGGTAGAGGCGCCTACGCCGCGCGCCGTCGATTCGTTATCAATATTTACGCGCGTTGTTTTCATTGAAAATTTAACGCTCAATAGTATACGAGACGAGAGAGAAACGAATTCTATCACTACGGAGAACTGTTGTTCTAAGCGAATCCTATTGATATATTGTTGTGTGTTATTCAGTACCGTAGTGATTATTAACTATTATTTAGTGTCTATACGAGAGTGTCATACCGGTGTCTATGAGCCGACTGGGCTCTCCTCTGAGAACGATTGCGATTTTGGCGATGGCAACGCGTCTTAAAAACGTATTATAGTCCGTGATGCTAAGACGAATATTGGTCGTTTTTCCATACCATCCCCATTTGTACTCTTCCTCCTCCTCCTCCTCCTCCCGCGCGTCAAGAATATTGTGTTGTTTTTATTTTGGATGTTGAAAAACAGGATATTATAATATAACCTTTATCGGCGGGACGAACATTCCGTGCCGCGGGTATTGCCCGTAGAACGGAACGGTAGAAAAATGCGTTTAAAATCCGATATTTTATTAATATATACAGCACATGCGACTAGACGCGGCCGCGTGCACGATAGGTGTACCTTGTGTATACGTACAACGACGACACGATGTTTTTCAATAATTCCGTGTTCGTGAAATATTTTCAACACGATTTCGCACACACGAGTCCCGCGTGTACATCTTGTACAGACGTGTTATAATATGCCGTCTTCTGCAAAAATTAAAAGAAAAAAATGATAATATTTTCATTATCTCCGGTGGTTTTTTGCGCCGCCGCTGTCGTGTAATAATACAAGCGATCGCGCGCGAAAAAATAAACTATCCGTTTCCGCGTCGCGTCGTCGGCCCGAACACTATGGAAATTCGGTTTTGCACTGGTTTGTTTACAAAAGTCGAATGTCGAGTCGTCGCGTTAGTTATTTCTTTTCTCGTTGCGTCGTACGACTGGATTTCATGTTCACCGACGCGATCAAAACGTTTATAAACGCCCGAAACTTGTTTTCAACAATAGTTTATAGATACGAACAATAATAATTATTAATCACTATCGTACACTTTTAACTATGCGTATACCGTCTAGTTTAACGTTACGGCAATTATTATTGATCTCCACACAACCGTGCAACAAATTACTTGTGTCTTTTTATATAAATAATATTTCCGATATTAATATTTATAACTATTGATTGCTCACTGCATTCTCGTTAATCGCCGCACTAATCGAGAACAGTAATCATCGCGCCATTTATTTAATTATTAAACTCGTTTCAGTACACATTCCGTATGCCGTTTCATTAAATATAAAACGGTTTGTTAATAGAATTATTATTATTATCTAGCGATAAATACGTTATTTTTCTGTTTATGTTTACCCAATAATAGGTACGATGTTAAAAAATATTAGATTTTTATATAATAATTATTTATTATTCGAGATCGATTCTGTTATACGTCAGCGTACCACTTGTACGTGAATCTTGTATTGAATTTGAAATGTATGCTTGAAAGTCTTATAAATATTACAATGATGTTGCAGAGAATTTCAAATTTAAACGATTATATTATAAAAAGTGAACGAAGAACTTTGTAATAAATGGACGAAAATATTTTGTCTGTCGACTGTTTCATCGAAATTTTGTGGGAAAAAAAAAAACTAAACGACCTCGACAAATTAGTTTACGCGATATTATATTGAATTAAATAAAAGTAATAATATTTTAAACATTTTACCAGAGAAGTGTGTGTTATAACTTATAAGCAATCTATGGAAATTCCTCGTTTCTTTTCATTATTACTGAAAAAATGAAATGACCAACTATTGTAATTGTTCGTAATCGAAAGGAAAACCGCAAAGGAAATTTAAAAAACGATCCTCCTGAATACTAACTAGACGACATTTTCTACCGGAAACTCTCGGTGGATCTGCAGTTCTTTTCGTCAAAAACGCGAAATAATAATAAAACAAAAAGGTCAAAACCGAAATATATTGTCTTCGGGTACGAACGATTCAAACCCATCGATGTAATCACAATAATATACCTTTATCGCTGAAATATTATCGTTCAGAGTGATATTGTTTTTACAAACGATTAAAAATATCACGACAATAAGTGCCGGAAAACGAATTTGTCGCAATAGGATTTCAAAGTATCGAGAAAAGCGGGGATAAAACGAAAAACTAAAACGCGAGGCGAATTAAAAAAGATTTCGTTCCAGAGGTACACGAACGTATATACCTATACGATCACGGCGGCGCGCGCAAGCGAAAATCAAAAATGTTCCCGTGTAAAATCGGAAGATTACGTTGTTCGGTATCTCGACGGCGACGGTCATTGCCAAGAGGGCTTGGTGCCAAACGATTCGGCGGAGAAAAATGATTTTCCGAACGCGTTCTCGTGTCGGGACACTATCGCGCGACGACGACGACGACGTGCCCATTGTATTGAACATTGTGAACGTCGCGCGTCGTCGTCGTCGTAAAGTGTAATAATTCCGGAAAATTTATAGGTCACGACGGGCGGCTTTTTGGATTTTGGATGAAAAAACGTAATTCGATACTAATAATTATTGCACGGTCTCGCCGTCGCGTCGTCGCCTATTTACCGCACGTTTAGACGCGCACAGATCGCCACCACTCGCCGTCGATTTAACCGTCTAAACAAGCTTATCGTAGTTTTTTTTTTAGCTCGAGTACTTGGTGCTATTGTGATAATTACTACTGACGGCGGCGGCGGCGGCGGCGGCGGCGGTCGCATTCGGACACGATCGAATCGGCGCCGATCGATAGATGTTATTATATTATACGATCTGTTGTGTGTGTTTGTTTACACGATCAATTTTGCCGTCAGGTGATGAACGATAAATAATGATTTTAGCCGTTTGCCCCGTGTACGCGCTGGATTATAAAATTGACATTTATTCCATGTGTAGTAATATTGAAAATAATATTTATTGCCGATGCACCACCACCACCGTGTCCGTATTGTTTGACGATTGACTAATAATAATATAAATCGCGAAAGCAATTTTACCGTACTCTGGATTATATTATGTAATAATAATATAGTGTGTACGCCTATTGTAACCTAGAAGCGCGAGTATACTACGCTTTTATTTCACGAGCTGCTTTTTCTTTTCTTTTCTTCTTCTGGTAATATAGAACCTCATATTCAATGTCGAAATACGTTTATTGCGGGTATAATCGATACGAGGGGGTTTTTTTTGTTCGTACCGTTATAGTAATGCGTCTTAAATGCGCGCGTAAAGTTCTCAAGGCTTTCGACGAATTCTTAGCGTGACAAAATTCACCGTTGGACACGACGGAAGGAGAACAACACAACAACGCGTCGCGCTTTTTTTTACTCTTCGCGAGTGTAACGAAATTTTCATGTTGTATTCTCGTTTGGCGTTTCGTTCGTGCCCATCGTCTTTGCGCGAGAGCGCAAAACTTATACGATAAATCAATGTCGTAAGTTTTTCATATTTTGATTTTAGTTTTAATATACCTGCTGCAGTTTTTTTATTTTATACGGCACGTAACGGTTTCACGTCGTTGTTTTCGCGAGAAAAATACGATTTTCAGTATCGCGACACGACGACGGATTTACACAATGGCGCACACGCGTATTTACTCGGAAATCGATTAGGCCGGGCGAGCGCAAGTAAAGCGCGGATTCTCTAAGAAAACGGCCGTTTAAATCTGGCGAAAAGCTCCCGTTAAGCTCTAATGTAGAAAAACCATCAATCACGTGTTTAGCCACCTGAATAAACCCAGAGACACTTTGGTAATTTTAATCACTGTGTGTCATCAAGAAGAACCCGTACAAACAACGTCGCCGCCGCCGCAGGTTAAATTCGTAAAAGCTAAATCGAGCCGAAACGTTTTTTTTTTTTTTTCATAGAACCGCGGCGGGTATTAACGCTGCGCGCGCGCGAGGTTTCCATAATAATACGATCGAATCGACGGTAAAGTTACGTGTTTTTTTTTTTTTTCTTTCCGTCCGGCGTTAAATCCGCACGCGTCTACGAACAATGCCGATAAAACCGTTTGAAGAATTTTCTCTTTTCGCGCGCAAATTCGTTTACTTCTTCCCCCGAGAAGAGTCCGAACGCGGTAAATTTACCGCACGGAAGTGATTCGCACAAGTGCGCCGAGATTGAAATGTGAAAATATCGCGTACGAGTAGTACAGACCCGGTGGCTGTTCAATTAAGAAAATAATAATAATAATAAAAAAAAAAGAAAAAATCGTATTAATCGAAAAAAGAAAGCGCGTCGAGTGCTTTCGAGACGAAAATACACTCGGATTCCAAGTGCCCACTCAAATATTAAAAACAAAAAGCAGATACTTAAAAATCGTGTTCAATACCGAAACAATTATTGTTAACAAACGCTTTTGATTCGAATGCTTAAACTCGACGACTTGACGCCGCCGCCGCCGCCGCACGTGTGATTCTGCCGTTATAATACTATAACGGCGATCCGTACGGTTGCATATAAATGCATAAAGTGCATTATAAATCGTATTTGTCCGTAACGTTTTACAAAAGTATCGGTCAAACGCGACGACGACGTGGCCGTCGAAAACCGCGTTTAAATTGACCCGGCGCGGCGCGGCGTCTTGGTGACATCGCATGTTTGAAATTAAATATTCGCGCGGCATTTTAATAATTTAATTTTAGCATAATTACATTTTTTTTTTTTCACTCCAACGGCCGCGTTAAATTTTAAATGCTTTCGGTCGGCGCTTTGAAGTTTTTAATAACATTTTCCCCATTACTCGGCGTTAATGGAATGATATTTACGTATTTACCCTTTTCGCCGGATAATTACTCACACGTTTACCGGCGATAAACAGTTTTCTAATCCATAACGGAACGTACGTGATATAATATTTATTTTCGGCGAGAAAACGGTAATGAAAAAGTAGAGTAAATAAAAAACGACCACACTGTCACGCGACATTAGAGCCGTTATTATCGAAAAAATAAATAACAGTTGATAATAGTTACGAGAAATCTTAAATCCTCCGCGCGTCCGGGGTTGGCGTCGGCGGCGGTGTGTTGTGGGAAGCGTTTCGTCGTGTTATTTCGTCGGGATGAAAAATGTTGTCGTCGACGAAAATAATAATACGTTCTCGCGATGCCACGAGTGGGGGAGGTGGGGGATTGCGTTTCTATAATTACATGCGGCGCTCGCAGTGTCGTCTGCCCATCGCGTCATTTCTGTGACGACTATTATTATTGTATTATGCGCCGCTACCGTTGGAAATCGTCGTCGTCGTCGGAGGCACGGACAAACGATATCGACACCGCAGCTGGGGATATTTAGGTAGAGAGTTATATATATTTAAATCTTACGCGGCGTCTCGATCGGTGGCAGACGAAAATAACCGATAACAACTGCACTTGACCGTCGCCGTAAGCGCGCGCGCGCGCGAATAACAACATCGGATATAATATTATATTATGTATCGCGGCGGCGGTTTATTTTTTTCCATTTATTATTTACTAGAAAGACACGGTTTCAATTGTGTCGCCGCGTCACTCGCTCGCGCGCGCGCACGTGGTATTTTATAATATTTATATACTTCCACTTAAACGTGCCCGTCCGTAATACGAGTTCAAACGATTCATCCTCTCCCGTCCGTTCGCGCGTGTAAATTAAATTATAATCGTTTCGCTCGTTTCAGATTACCTACACACACACGTCGCGAATATTATATTCTCGTCCGTGTTCTCCGGGTACCCCGAACGTCCGGCAACGGATCTAGACCGCGATACGAAATAAATTACCGATTACAAATTTGCACTTTTAAATTTGCGTATAAAATTTTGCCCGCTCCGCGTACGTGTACGTTCATAATCCGCATTTCGACGCGTTTTTTGTTTTGTCAACCAATCAGGAACATTCTGTTATCTTCCGGTCGCCATAATTAGGATATCCGGCTCGGCGAGCGAACTCAATCTGTACACGTTTTTTTTTTTTTTTTCGAATATTCCATTTTTTTTTTTTTTTTTCAACGCGTGAACATCGCGTCGCGACCGTTATCGTTGCGGCGGTTTCAATAGAATAGGCACTGTAGTGGCTTCTGTAGTATACGTATAAAGTAACGTTTTATTTCGTTTCGAAAGATATATGAAAACAAATCGAATTCTTATAGGCAGTGCTCGCCGAGTGCACTGAAACCGTAATGAATTTCAAACGTCTAGTTCGCGGTGCATCGTGCGGTTAAAGTCTCGTCGCGTATGCAACGTTTCAGGACCGTCCGAGTCTAATGATAAGACGTGCGCTTCACAACCCGTCGCCGCGGTTATTTTACTTCCAACGGCGGCGTTGTATTTCAATGAGATAGATGAAAAGAAAAAGAAAAAATTGAGTAATTTTGCGACGATTTTCTAGCGTTTAGTGAAATCCAATGGCGGTTTGTCGATACGAAATCTATTGCCGAATGTAAAATATTATTTATTTTAATCGAAAAATCAATGCCGGAACTGTATAATACGTATAAAATTGTCTCGTGTTAAAATACTTTGAGAAACGTTTTTTTTTTTTCCCCCGACGACTTGCTTCTTTTTTTTCTGTTGGCTCGTCATCAACGTTCGTCAGTAGTTCTAGAGACACCTCCTATTGCTAAAAATATTTTACCTTTAATCGTAAAATATTCGAAGCGTCCTTTTGTTTCATTAAATAAATCGCCTCCGAGCACCACACGAACACCACTCTGTCGTTCACAACAATATGCAATACCTGCAGTGTTTATTTCTCGATCAAAAAAAAAAAAAGAAAAGAAAAGCGCACGTCATTTCAACAAGTCGATGTCTATAAATAATTAACGTTTCGTTTGAAATACAAGCGTTTTCAGTCGCCGAGAGGTGAAATAAAAATTTAATACGGCAAATTTATGTACGTGGAAACATTCCAATTCCGTTTTCGCCATGTGTAAATACGTGTACGCGATTTTCTCTTTTTAATAAAATGTACCGGGTCTCTTTTTCTCGCAAACGAATCAGTATTTGTTGCTTTTTTGTTGCTTTTTTTGGGCAACGTCCAAGAATCTAAACATAGGTGATGGATTTCTCCGTAACAACCCACATTTACAAACAAAAGCGGTACACGCTTTAATACACCTCGTCTATGTTTAGATGCTCAAATGTGGTTTGGATTTTTTGAGGTGCACTTGAATTACCTTACCGACGTTATGCTCGTAATAACATGTTTTCCGTACTTTATCAACAGAACGCCGCCGCCGCCGTTGAAATCCGTATTGTTTGCAATCAAATATACCGTTTGTCATCGACACCTTTTACGTGTCTACTAGTCGAGTGTCTGTCGTTTATTAAATTCGAAAATTATCATTTCCATTGGAATTAATGCACGTACGTGTTAATAAATATACACCGTCGTCGATTGGACTACGCTGTTAATTACTACGCCTGTTTGGTAAATAAAGTAGTTGTTGTACTTTTAAATCGAAAACATTTAACTACGTATAATCTTTGTTAGAAAATAAAGGATTGTAATACACGTTTAATCAAATAATCATCGATATAATTACGCGGATGCCTGAAGTAGTTTATATTACATATATTTTGATAATTCAAATCGAAACGAGTCGTTTTCACTCGCTATAAATATTCATCTTCAAACGCTGTTGGTTTCAATCGCCAAGTATTCCGATAAAGATATTCTTATTAGTTATCGTGTTGTAGAAAAAATATCGCACTCTATAAATGCTTTACTTATGACTAGTTTAAAATCCAAACTTGTTGAGGTATGTGTCGAGAACACAATGCCTAATGTTCACTTGATGTTTTTTCTTTTCTCGCCCATCGTGTGCGATCATAATTATATGTCTTCGATATTTAAATTCAGAATTTCAGTCGACACGTTAAATGAAAAATTGCATTCGACCAAAGTCGATACGCATGCATTTGCAATGATTTAGAATTTAGTGTTGGTATCGAGCGTTTTGTGAATAACGCGAAAATAATACGCGATCGCTCTCATTATCGAAATTGAACGCGATATTTGTACGTCTATAATTTTCTATATATTTTCTTCAATATTATATGGTATTTCGATCACGTTATGACGGGTAATAAAAATGACAATAACAATACAATACCGGTCGAATTCGATAGAATATAAAGCTATATGTTTCATAGAAAAAAAAGAAAAAAAACGACTTTAAAGAGGGGCACGGTTTAATATTTTATTCGCCGACTAAATGTCCAAATACCGTTCAATTTTTATACAAACAATATACACAATGGGCGCATATTATGCAACGGTTTGAATACTTCATCTGTAACGCGCTTATATTATGCATTGGCGTCTCATTAATTCGATCGAACACCGTAAAATACAATCGAAAAGCTTTTTTCAAAAATGATATCTTGAAAATGTGATTTTTTTCAACAAAAGCGTTGAGCGAAATTTCCCAACCGCTAGAGACGGCTTTCACTAATCCAAGAACTAATTTTTTATTACAAAAACATTATCTTTACAACCTTTTGTTTGGTAGTATATTTATCTACGTAAATACTACGTTCTATGTAACGTACTCGAAGCGTGTACTTATAAGACTCGTTTTAAAATCGTTACGAGTAATATAATTCGATATTGAAAACGAAAAAACAATAGAACGGTTTTGTATTTTATTTTTAAGTACTCTCTGTATACAGTCAACCGTACTGTCTTGCCGTGTTTCCATCACGCATTGACTGCAGTGGCGTATTTAGGATTTTGTCAACGGGGGAATACGTCGGCAAACATAAAATTTCGTTCTGTATTTCAGTTATATATAAAATAATTGACATTTTCCCGTCATCAGCTGACTACTATTATTATTTAATAGTTTATTATACAAACACACAATAATATGAATATATAGATTAAAAAAAAGTATGAACCCCGTAGACAACACAAATTGTTCACATATTAGAGATCATAGAGCCTACAATCTACCTGTAAAATACTCTAAAAAATCCTTTGGACAATCTTTTATCGATTATTTAGGTGCAACGTATTTCAATCGAATGCAATTACTATATAAAAAAAATAATCACGAGGGAGTAATGATTAGAAAAAAATTAGTCTATAAATGGTTATTTTATGAATTAATGACTCCCTAAACAAATAAAACTCATATTTTTTTTTTTAAAATGAAACGAGGCAAAAGAATTTTAATTTTTTAATTTTTTTATGTTCTCTTTTATTTTAGTTATTTATAAAAATTATATTAGTATACTTCGTTATATTGAATTTTGTTAACAATCTGTAGTATTCTTATTCTTATTTTTTTTTTATATATTTTATTTTATATTCTATTTAAATCTAAATTTTAGGCATTTATGTTTAATTTATGTTATGTTAACTCTCTACTCCGCCACAAGCTTAGGCTTAAAGGAGTAGATATATTCTTTATTGTTATATATATATGATTTTATATGTAATAATAATGAAAAAAATACTAAAAAAAATTAAAAAAAAATAGATGTACAATTTAAACGTACAAATTAATTTTTACCGACCGACGACGGTGTGTGTGTGTGTGTTATAAACTAACAAACTAACTAACGCGTAAAAACGAGAACCTAGGTATACTGCCGGCCTAATTTGATACTCAAAGCTCCGGCGGCGGTTCCGGCCAGGCGAATTTTTCTAGTTTCGCCCTTTTTACCCCATTTAACCCAATTGAGAGTTGAATTCCACAAAATAAAGTTTATAGACAATGTTTATTGGTGTTGTAGAGTATGTATACTTAATTTCAAAAAAATCGGAACGAAAAAAAAAAAACGATTTCAATTTGTACTACCCCTTTTACCGTTTTCCGCGGCGGCGGCGGCCGTGTGATATACAACAAACAATGTAACGCGTGCCGGCGATTTCGCGTTTTTAATTTTTTCCAACGGCGCGCGGGACAATTGGCGTACAAGAGGCGGCGGAATAATATAATACCGGCCGAAGATATTTGGCGCGCGGCGCTTTTGGTGAAAAACCCCGTTTGGCGGAGACCATGACTACTAGTAAGTAGGGTTTTTCGTGAGGTCGTTGTTAACCATTTAACCCTTTCATCGTCTAACAAGTATATAGTAGGGCCACACCCGAGAGACGCTAAAAACGAGTCCGAAAGTCGGCGCTCCCATTGGCCGTCGCCGCGTGTCACGTGTTGATCAACGATCGCCCCCGCGTAGCGAGTTGAGTAGGTCGTTGAACGCGGCGGAGCTCTCGTCGTTTAGGTGCGCCGAGGAGTAGCGTCTCTCGGATGTGGCCGTAGTACTATATATAACTAGTTAGACGATCAAAAACAACAACCTCACGAAAAACCCTACTTACTAGTGGTCATGGTCTCCGCCACACGGGGTCTTTCACCAAAAGCGCCGCGCGCGCCTTCTTCGACCGCCAAGTATCTATCGCTCAGAGAAAAACATTTCTCGACACCGCCGACCAAATTTTCATTACCCTTTGTACCCCATTTAAGTGGTTGAATTTCACAAAATAAAGTTTATAGACAATGTTTATTCGCGTCATAGAGTATGTATATTTAATTTCAGAACAATCGGAACAAAAAAAAATATTACCCCTTTTTACCGTTTTTAACCCCCTTAGGGGTGGAATTTTCTCAAAAATCCCTACTTAGTGCGCGTCTGCGTCATAATAGCTATCTTCGTGCCAAATTTCGACCCGATCCGTCCGGCGGTTTGGGCTGTGGGAGGATTTCAAGAAAAAGCACGTTATTACCGATAAATACGCCACTGATTGACTGGTTAGTGTGCGCCCGGGGGCAACGTTAAAAATTTCGCAATCCAAATTTATTTAGTTACTAGCTGAATAACCCGGCTTCGTCCGTGCGCAGTATAACTTTTTATTTTATCAGTTTTTTTCATTTTCACCCTTTTTACCCCTCTGAACCCCGGTAGGGGTCGAATTTCGAAAAATCCTTTCCCATGGGGCCTCTGCTATATTAAATGAAACTATTGACAAAATTTAATACCACAAAGCTCCAGTGACTCAGGATTTTTTCCATTTTTACCCCTTTTAACCCCCTTAGGGTTAATTTTCTTAATAATTGTCTCCGTAAAAACCATCCTCGTACTTCAATGAATATTATAAAAAAAGAATTAGCGAAATCGGTTCAGGGGTTGTTGAGTTATGCGCTCACAACACATTTTGCGATTCATTTTTATATATAATATATTGACATGATAACTTGGACGGTAATAAATAGTGTGATTATTATTTAAAAAAAAATAACGCAACTGAATACCAATTAATTATAATTAAAATATTAATTATTCAATGAACCCAATATTTATTTATTGGGTTATTACGCGAATTATTCGATTATTAAATATGACTTACTTACAATTTTTCCCGATTTGATAGGGGCAAAATGACTGCCTTCAGAGTCGATTTTATTCTCAATCGAGTTTGTCAATCTGCACTTGGGACATGGTTGATCTTGAGTATTTTTTCGGCGCCCGGCACCCCTTGTGCCCCCGAGCTCCGAGCTGAGCCGAGCGGCTCGGAACAGTTTTGCTCGTAAAGTGTGCGCCCGGCCTGATAAAAAAAAACGTCACGACGAACCGGTCGTGATAACGCCGACGACGCGACTGCGACTGTTTGAACATAATAAATATTATCGATAAAATTTTGGTTTTTCCAAATTGCTCGACGGGCCGCCGCCGCCGCCGCCGCCGCGCGCCGAATCCCCTCCGCGCCGCGCCGGTCACGATCGCCCGCGATAAACGACCGTAGTCTCGCGTTCGTCACGATCGAAACGACCGGCCGATAATATTGTTTCCGTTTTCGCGTGTGAATTCCATAATAATATTATGTATAGATCGTCGTTTGTTTAATTACCGTTAAAATTATTACTCGTTTATTTAGTCATTTAGTGTTTTACTTCTTTTTTTTTTAATATTCTGTGACGCGCGCGCGTGTGTGTGATTCGTGCCCGTGCGCTCCTCGAGGACAGTCAAGGAGTAGAATTTGATGTCGTCGAATAACCGTAAGTATTATAATATTATGTACAAGTATTATGTACTCTCACTCGTATAGATCAAACATGTCTCGCAGTAAGAAATATCATTGTCTATAATAAATTCGCAACGATTTCAAACGATGTAGCATAACAAATAGAAAACAAACAAAGTAATCGTATTAATATTTTAATGGTTGATACTCATAAATAATAACAAAACATATGAAATTATATTTTAATACAAACTAGTAAATATATTTAAACAATAATAAAATAAAGATCCTGCCTCGAGTGTTAGAAGTCATCACCCGATGATGATTTTTAATCGAAACCGGTCGTGACTTTTTTACACTCTTACTTATAATACTCTAGGCAAGACCTTTATTTTATTTTGTTTTATTATTGTTTAAATATGTATATTATATTTAATAGTTTGTATTGAAATAATTTCATATGTATTTAATAATATTTTGTTATCAATGTGGCAGCGTTTAAAACTGAAAACAATTTGATAAAACAAATAAATTACAAAGCTAAATGCCTGTGTATTTAAACTTGAATGTAGTTGAAAGACAAATCTATGTTTTAAAAACTAGATAATATAAAGAACAAGTTTGTGAAATAAAATTTATAGAGATTGCTCCAAATTCTAATTTCCCAAAACATGTTTTAGACAATAACCATATTATTGGTTTCGATATATATATATTATATTGATAAACACTCGGAACTATTAAATAACCGAAACAATATTTATATTGAATCTGTATCAGAAGTATCGCATATACACAATAAAGTCAGGAAAAATACCATCATAAATGTACAAACAGATAATATTTTAAAAGTAATATTCTCTTTCAATATTTCTTAGATATTAGTAAACGGCCAACATCTTAATTCTATGTCAACATGTCTATAATCAATCTCTTTCACTCAGCTTTTATTCCTCTATTGTAAATTCATTTGTATTTAGACATTTCATTTTTATATCCGGTGTGTTCTTTAATGTGCCGATAATGGATTTCATTCGAAACCGGTCGTAACAAAATTTGCACTCTTTATTATAACACTCCTGGCAAGACCTATTCATTTTATTTTTATTTATATCATTTATATATTGCACAGAGTTTTGATAAACTACATTCAATAGTACTTTGTTATGATTAAAGTAGTTATAGTAAATAATTATAAAATAACAACTATGCCTCGGGGTATTCTAGTCTAGGTAAACATTTTGAGCAAATTTTTTATATTTACCTACATTATTTTGTTAAAATTATTTTCCATGATCAGGTACCTACTTAAATTACATTTTTTTTTATGAACATATTAGATTTGTAATTGAATTTGATAATTTAAAGATCAATAATTCATGTAGAAACTAAAATAAGTACATTTTTTTTCTTTAAATAAATAACATATAAGTAATGCGGAGAGTATTTCTGTACCAGAGAGGCAGAAGGGACCAAGTCCATTATTGTAACTTTTCAAACTGACTTTAGTTGGAATTGTATGTCACATTGCCATTTAATAGGCTTATAATTTTTCCAGCCTAGTAGATATAGCTATGAACATTGTAACACTATAATAAAAATAAACTATATAAAATATAATATTATTATTATTACTATGTCTCATTTCATTGTAAGTAAACAGGTATCTATAGTTCTTTTATTTAACATTCAAACCGACTTAAAAAATGATGATATTTACAAATTTTTACTTGATAACGATACATAGTTCCCAACTACTATTTTACATAATATCTATATAATATTGCATAATTTATGTTACTTACTCATCGGTTATTCATTTGTTTCTTATTATAACTTATTCTATGTAAGTGTTCATTATTTCCTTGATATTTTATTCTTTCATTTTTTTTTCATAATTCAGTGTGCTTTTGTAACCTGAAATGGCCATCGGTCGAAACTAGATGTTATTACAAATAACGCTTTAAAAACACTCTCGGCATTACTAATATATAATATGCTTTTAAAGTACATTCTTTTACACCGCAATGAAACAAGTTGAAATTGTAATTACATTTTTGATTTGGCATTTGTCTGGTTAGAATGTATAGGTATGAGCTCATCCATCGTCTAGATTGATATACACTTAGTTTTTAGTATTCTTATTTTTATTTAATCTTTTTCACATTTAAGTGTAAATAAACTTTGATGGTTTTTTCATAGTCAATATTGCATTAAATTTTGTAACATTATAGTTGACACTTGTATGACATGCGTTAATTTGTTTTCGTACAATCTATAATCGTTTAATTTTCATCGCACATTTTCCCTATTATAATAATATATCCATATTAATATATTCGATTAATATAAACAAGGTACAACGCTTGCAATAATAATAAATAATAATTAATTTTCAAGATTGTCATGAATTTTAAGTAATTTATTCAACGATAGAATAACATATCAATCTAATGATATTAAACTCTTGAATTCTTAAACATGAAGTGTTGTCGTGTGATTTTAAACTACAACCGTGTTCTACATTTCCAGTATTTAAATTAACTTTATTAATCTTAATGAATTATTGAAACTTTATTTTTATAAAATGTATGATTATTGTTATTTTTTTTTCAAATCAATTTTTCACACCATTTTAATATGCCTTAAAATAACAATTTAGAAATTTCAAACATCTATTTAAAAGGTATTGCCCCGAGTATAGATTTCGTATCGAAATCAAATTTCTGTATGACTCAAACATATTATATAATAAGGCTAAATTATTATAAATGATGTAATGCGCTTTTACATTTTTTTTTTTCCTCTCTCAATCATATCGAAATACCACGAACGACTACTTATATTACTTCTGGCAAATAATTATAAACGTCTGTGTAATGCGATCTACGCTTAAAACTGCACATTGCAAGAGGATAAATTTGTTATTTTAATTATCAATTGTCGTGTTTTGTAGTCGTCATGTCGAAATGAAACAGAACATCGTGATTAAAATATATATAATATATTTATATATTATTTTAGAAAAACGACTATGAAACATGTGGTTTGTGTATCAATAGTATTTTAATAATTACTTCTTTGTCGTTATCGAATTCTACGTTGAAAATTATAACACGTGATATTATTATGATATAATAACGAATGAAAATTACAATATATTCGACGGGAAAAATAGTGTAAACTAATGTGAAATAGAACGTTCGGGTTTTTTTTTTTTAGAACTGAAACACGTCACACACGCTCGCGTGTTTGTGTATGAGTATATTATTAGTATACTCGTAATACTCGTATTATTAGGTAGGTATAATATTCTATCGGTATAATAATAAATTGTATTCGTATAGAACTTTCGAAATCGCGATATTGTTGTTCATAATAATTAATCGTTGCATTAGGTACAACATTAGTTATAAATTTATAATATAACGTGCCAGCTTAATACCGTTTTTCCAACGCGTTCAAACGAACATATTTTGATCGATAATTTAAATCTATTGAAAAAAATTCTAAGGACATATTATCTTACATAACAGAGACACTCGAATATATTTTGTATTGAAATCTAATGTGTTGTGTGAGCTTTATGCTATAATATATTTTCTATTACTTGAACGATTTTTTCGTCGCGAAAATTCTGTAAAACTAACGGTTGATAACTGTTTTGACAAAAAAAAAAAAGGAGGGGATGGGAGGGTCGAGATACAAGACACGGACGCGATATGAATTGGTCCTTTTGTTTTTGCGACGACAGCATAAAATCGGTGTTACGATGAATTAAAAAACGCCTATACATGGGTAGGGGTTTTTTTTTTTTTACACCGTATAATGAAGTTATTTTCAAATCTATCGAAGAAAATAATAATTTGCTCGGCGTTGGCACTTGTTTGTTTTTCGCGTCTAAAATAGATTAAAGACCGTGGTTGTGTGGTTTCTTTTAAAATCGATTTTATGAGACTATGTGTCACGCTGTAAAAACCTTACTCGACCTTTATCGATCTAAGTACCATTTTAACTATTTAACATTCGTTTCGTTATTTTCGTCGTCTCGGTTTAATTATAAATTATTTCGGTTGCAGCGCATCGAGAAAAGTGTGTTTAAAATGTTCGCGAATTAATAACGTAATCTGAAACGTGTACATTCGAGTAATAAATAGAGAGAAGAGAAGAAAAAAAAAACCGTTAACGAGTGAATATTATCGTTCTGTCGCGTAAGCGATAAAATAATCGTAGCTCAACAAACTCGACAAAGTTCAAAATAATTTCAAAACAATTCGCGTTTTCTGTATAATATATTGGCTGTGTGTTCGATTAATATGCGATGAATGAAAAACGAGTGGGTACTATTAAGAATATTAATTTTCACACGGGGTCGATCGATTATATTAAATATTTGTTGACATTTATTTTCTCGTGTACGTTTTTTTTAAGCTCGGAGGAGGGTAAAAATATGGTTTTTTTCACCGTCTGGATAATTTTTAGCTCTTTTATACGGAAAGACGTATCGGATTAAATGGGTTCAAAATTATCATTTTTATACAATTTCATACGTCGATCGGAACTGATTGGTATTTCGATTCGGAATCTATATACGTATTATATAATATAACCTTTACCCGTCTCGCGTTCGATGAAAACTGTCAACCGTACTCATACGAGTACTATAGGTACTTCAATTAAAATACTGACCAACGAACAGTGTTCGAGTAACTTTCGGCGATTTCATTTCGAATCGCGTGTTGCGGTGTGTTTGATTTCTAGAACAACGCGCGCTCGAAACTCTGAAAACTCGAAATAAGTTCGTAAATGTAAGTTTGTATTGGTACCCAACTCAAAACTGCACTCGCACACACAAATCCCAACGAAAGTCCCGTCTCCCTCTTGGCCACGAGAGCCGTGTGATATTTTTAGAACGCGTCCGCGTAATTAAATCCGTTAATATTATGGTAAACCGTCACGATTTGTCTGTGCCGTCATTACTGTTATTACTGTTATTGTAAAACCGATCGATACGCCTTGTCGCGTGAAAATTCGTAGCGACTGAACTCTCGAGATAACGTAAACACATCCCTCTACATCGTTTCCGGCCGGCATAAAAAAACGTTTTTGTTGTTTATAAAAACTCCTGTTAGCAAACGCCTCTGAAAAGTCGACACATTTCTAATAAATAGCTTTATTAGAATTTCCCGGGCGAAAATGCATTTACACAATAGGAGTTCCGAGTTATTATTACCTCCGAATAGCGAACATCTCAAAATAACAGACACTAAAAACCGATATTACAAAAATATTATAAATTACCTCGCTCGTATTTTACATAATATTTAAGTACGGTACGGTGTAACGATAACTTTTTTTTTTATAATTAATCGTAATAAATAATACCGATTTTAATGTGCGTACTTAATCGACTTTGTTTTTTCATTTATACCGTACGCGTCAAGTATACGTATTATGTTCTTTATAGTTTTTTCCGCGTGTCTCGTGCAGAGGTTTCGCTCGCTCATTTCGCTCACGTCTGTGACAGTAAAATCAAACACGACATTTCGCAAACGTGCTCTTACGAGAACGCGCGAATCCTACTCGATTGCCCAATAATAATGTTTTCAATTAAATTGTCTCCCGCCCGTGACGCGGCCAATACAGACACTCGGCGATGTCGACAGGTCTATAAGAAGAATAATTATTATTGTGTGCACGACTGGGGCGCTACTTGAGGTACGTTTAAACGAACGACTTCGATATTATCAAGTGTGCGCGTAACGATTGACAAGTGAAATTCAGCATCGAATAACACAATTATTGTTGTCGGCCATGGCGTTTTTAGTTTTGTCGGAACAACTTGAATTTCAAATGTTTGATTTTTTTCTCTCTTTTTGAGAGAATGACGATTATATAGATATCGGCGTTTCATGTTTTTCTATTGACGTATACAGTTATTTACCAACTGTTTCGGTTTTAATATACTTTACTGTGCAGAATGCGATTTGTTTTGACTCGATAACGTTAATAATTTTTAAATTGTGCATAAATTATTTGCAACGACCGTGTGTAAACGAGCAATTGACACGAGGCGAGTTTTTTTCCTTGCGAACACTCACTTTCTTGATAATTCGAATCGTCGAGTTATGTAGAAATTATTTTCAAGAATGCCATTCTAAAGAACAGAGTTTCGAAAAATGAAAAATGATACAATTTATAAGTTTAATTTAAACACAACATAAATTCGCCAGCAGAATACTAGATTACTTTGAAAAATTGTCATTTAATGGTTCTTTAAAAAAAAAAAAAAAAACACAGAAATGAAAACTGCGATTGAACAAAAATAAATCATCAACCTGACTAGATATATGAGTTGCTCGGTTGTCTTTGCAAAATTGTTATCTTTTATTGTACATTATTAGTTTTAACGAGGACGGTAAATTTGTTGCATTATTTTTGACTTATTATAGCGCTTTGTACTCGAAAGTTTAAATTAGTTACTAACGATATTTTTTTATAAGCCGTTCGAGTGAAAATTCGGACGAATCTATTAATATTATGTTATTAATATTCTTCTGGAACATAACGATAATTTGCATAAAATCAATAGCCAAGAATTATTCTATTACACCGGGCTCCGTTAATTCATTTGCTAAATATAATGGAATTAAATAAAAAAAAAAACATCATAAAACCCATTTTAAAGTTACCGACAATTTGAACACAAATGCAATTTTTTAATATTATTCCAACTAGCTCTAAAAAAAAAAAAAAAATAAAAAACCACGTTAATAAACATTATTTTGTAATGTTTCGACTAGAGGTAGGTAATTGACTGTTTTCACGAATTAGGACAACACAATGCGGGCATAAACATTGACATTCCCGTACAAGGTCAATGCGACTACATTTATAATAATAATAATACATCCGAAACATCCTGAAAGTATCGACTGGTTGTAAACTTTGTTTTTGTGTACACACGAGAACTTAAACGTTGTAAACTGTATACGGTGGATCGAGCGTCGTTCGAGGACGTTTTTTTTTTTTTCGAAAACTTTGACTTTTCGTTGCGCTATAAAACTTAAAGTCTCCCCGGCGGGGTCGCCCGAATTTATTGTTTTATTTTCGTTCGTTTTTTCGGAAACTGTAATATACTCTAACGATCGTCGATTGATATCGATTCCGTTTGTTTGATATCGAACAATACTCACGCGAAATATGTATATATATTATTTATATACGAGCGCAGCTCGTCCTCGAAATGCAAATTTAATGATTATCGATCGTTTTTATTTATGTTTGAAACGTAAAAACTAACTACGCGCGCTCATACCATACTGCCGCCGTCGGTCAGTATTGGAATGGAATGGAAAAACCTAAAATATTAGCCCTTTGAGTGAAATTTGTATTTAAAAACGAGCAGGCTTTGTATACACTTGGATCTAACTCGTTGAATAATATGAGAGAGAGCATAGGCCGCCATATTATTGGAATGAGATTTGAGTGCGCGTCGAGGGTTCGTTTTTGTTTTTCTCGTCGCCGTCCGAACGTGTGAATATAAAAACAACGATAACTAGGGATATCGTATTTCGCACGATCGGAAACTTCCCCCGAGTTTCATACGATCAAACGGAAACGCTGCAGTGGTCGACAAAAAAAAAAAAAAACAACAGATTCGAAAAACGCCGCGTGTCGAAAGTGTGAAACCGTCGACGGTTTTGACGCGCGCGCGCGCGCGTCCTTGGAATTGTTTATAATTATTGTGTTTTTTGACAAACAATAACAACACCCGGCGACCTAAATATTACACGACGATCATCAATACGCTTTTTGACCGCAGTCTTCATAATATTATTATGACGAATAAGACTCGGATGTTTGTCCGCAACACACGTTTGATCGGCTGTGGACGACTATTGGCATTACGTTTCGTTTACTGTGAGTATTGATTAATATAATATACGTTTACACGAAACGCCGAACGTTCGTCGCACACGTCTCGCGCAGGAATTTTTTTTTTTTTTAGCCTGCCGAGGCTAAATCGGCGGCGTCGTATGGGATCTGGGATGGGGGGGGGGAAATGCAATTCGTGCGTTTTTGCCAGTCCGGTTTTAGTTCCCTTCCTCTCGGTCAGCTTATTTGAAAAATATTACAATATACGCGTTATTGTTCGTTCGAGTTCTCAACAACGATTCACACACAATGTGTTCGATTTTGAAATACGTATTCGTCAAATTTATTTGTTCTTTTCACTTTGAAACAGCAGCCGTGCTGTGATCGTTCACTCTGGCGGATCGATGATCCAGTTTAACGAAATCTTGCTCGTCGCTTTTACCCGCAATCGATATATTAAAAACAATTCACAAATACATAATATTATTACATCACCAAAATCTGTGGTTATTTACGTTGCTGTAAGCTCGTTACATTGTATTTCAAACACACTTACGCAAAATAGGAAATGATTTGGATAACACGTGGTTTGTTGAGAAAAATATTCAGTGTCGAGGGTTAAAAGGACAACCGGCCGTTGCGTTTTATTTCCGTACGAGTTGAAATTATTCAGGGTTTTTTCCCGTACATCCCCTACTAAAACGTAGAATTAAAGAGTCGATTTTTTTTCCGAACAGTTGACGGCGTCGACTGCATATAATATATAATATTAGCGTCATAAAAACGTCACTCGCTGGCAACATTGTCACGCGTGTGTGCTGCGATTGTCGCACGAGGTGTATCGAGAAATCGCATGCGCCTATATCCGCAGGATATCGTTTTTTAAACGCCTCGCAAACACTATTATCGTCACGTCACGTTTATTTCAATTTTTCGTCTCGTCGATTCGCGTTATTTGTTTTGACCGCACGCCGCCGCCGCCGCGTGTATTGCCGTGTGTGTTTGCGTATGATATTTCACCCGATTTCGCCGCCCGCCACATTGTCAAACGTCGAAATGACACCGACAAACAATTTGTGTGGCGCCGCCGACCAAAGGAATTATCCCGTCTCCTAAAGCTCTCCGTAATGTCGAATGAATACGAAAGACCGAAACGGGAGGAAAAATCGCAAACACAAATCGTTCGATTCCGGTCGTTTTTTAACGTTTCTCTCTACAAACCGTTGGTCTGTACGTAAAGTGTGGTTTTTTGTTTCGCGTTCGAAACAAGAGAACAACAACGGGCTCGCTTTTCATTTTTTTTTTTTTTTACTCCGATTAAATACGTTTTGTGCGAGTTGTTTCCCTTTGAAATTGCATAACCTTATTTGTACGGCTTAACGCGCGACACTGAATGGGGACCTCGGTCGTTAATTCGGTATGCGGTTCTTGACGTCGATGTGTTGATTTTCGACAGATTTTCAAGAGCGCGATTCGAAAATCTCGATCTCGCGCGTGCAGTATAATAATATTCGAATGCATCGCGGAAATTTTATAAACGCGCTCAAACAAAACCTTTGAAGAGACGGCAGGACGGAGACGACGCGGCGGCGGCGGCGGCGGCGGCCCCCGCGGTTGTAATTTTGAAAGGAAACATTCTCGAAACGCCGAGAGCTCGAATTGGAAAATTTTAATTATTTTCACCAAGCGTGTAATTGAAAACAAATAGTCGGCGGCGGCGGCGGCGGCGGGTTTTAAGTGTATTCGACTTTATTCAAAACGCTTTTAATTCATTACACTCGATTATATTTTAATTATTTTTCGAAATTGTTTTCAACATAATTTACAACAGTTGGAATTACCAAACTAGATCGATTTACAACGCCCCGACGACGTTATGTTTTGTCAGATTCGTAATCGGGGGGGGGGGGGCGAGGAAGCTATTGATTTTCGTCTCTTTTTTTTGTTGTAAATCGTACATACCCAAGCCGACCAGGCTTTATTTCGTATTTTCCTATTTTCGTCATTGTCCTCGTTGTTCAAACAATATAAAAACAATATAAATTCAATTAATCGTACTTGTATTTCATTTTTCATTCGATATTCCTGACGAATGTATTTATTATCATTTTCGTTGTGAATATATTTTGCTTTCTAACGATTCAAAGTACAAAATATCGTTTCGGCGCTGTATTATGTTTCGTGTCACTCGCGTGAAATATTACGACTTTGTAGTCTAAAACAACATGTTACTGCTTTTTAACTATTACAATATACCATTATTTTATGAGTGTAATAATTACCTCTGAGTAAACTCAAACTGTAATTTCGTTTTTGTTTTTCTCGCGCAATTAAATTCGAATCGTAAAGTGTTCGCGTAAAGCAATAGTCGCGTCGGAAATGATTTCCTCGAAGCGGAGGTTTATCACTTTGTCTGTGTCCGGCGTATGGTGTAGATACATATTATATTGTAGAGCACTTCCGGGAGCAGAGAGCTAGGAATAACACACGCCGCCGCGTATCCGGTTTGTTAATTTTTTATTGACTTTTTTTCTTTTTTCTTTTTTTTTCCAAACGATGTCATTGTGCGCCCGATCCGTCGGGGATTTTATTCGACGGCACATATACTCGTATATATAATATTACGGAAACTTTCTGTCGAAACGACAAAGCCTCGCGTTTCGTCTCTCGCGATTCGTAACGAATCGTAGCTTTCCGAGAACACGTTTTCTCTTTTAAAATAATATTAATGTATTTTTTTTCGCACGTCCTCGAGAGCAGTAAACGTTCGAAGACACAATACAATAAATACCACACCGTCGACTATTGTATTTGATTCGTCCATTGTGACGACGAAACGACGACTTTATATTAACGAGTCGTCTATCCGCAGTCGATTAAGGGGGGAAAAAAAAAAAATAAAAACACCTTTACCGATGGTAAAAATTTCAATGGGGCATTTCCCCCCCCCCCCCCCCCCCCGTTTACCTCGTCTAATAAAATAATCGATACGTGTCATATTTGGACATGTCCTATTCTCGGCTAAATCGTTTGTAAACAGTGGCGTTCGTTTAGGAACAACATAATACCTCTAATCGTAAGTAGGTATAGGCGGCAGGCAGTAGTTGTGTTGTTGTTAATACGCTTTCGCGATCGTTATTATTTAACGTTTTAACTGTTGCCGAGTAAAATCGTTTAGTGATAAATAAACGACACGCACACCATTGCGACCGCGACGACGGTTAAAAACCAGAGAGCGCATTCGATTTTATTACTTGCATTTAAAACGTTTGTCGCAGATGACGCCGCCGCGTTTATCACCGACGAAATAATACAATAATTAGATACGATGTTTATATTACGTATTTACACGCGTGTATATAGACTTGGCGAGAGTGTTATAGTCTATACCAGCGGTTCTCAAACTGTGCTCCGCAAGAGTAATCTAGGGGCTCCGTGGCTCCCTGGGCATATTTGTATTAATTCAATTCAAATTATTAAATTATCATCATATTTCTTAGTTACATTTTTAATTTTCATATTAATTATATTCAATTGTATTTGGACAGTACCTGCAATATGTATTTTATTTCAAACGTTTAAACTATTTATAAATACACATAAATATACATTTTGTGTCATAGTCAAAATGAGATTAGATAAAAGTCGGGTTTTTCGATCATTTGACATATTGTACGATGATTTAGTTGAATTTTTTAAATAAAAAGCAACAATCATTTACAATTGACATCGTTTTTTATGAATTATCGTTGTCTCAAATAGACATTTCTGATTTTTGGGGCTCCGTAATTTTTTTTAGGAACATATAAGGGCTCCGCGAACAGAAAAGTTTGAGAACCGCCGGTCTATACTATTTGAAATTATTAGAGTTTCATAATCGTCGACGTCGCGTCGTAAATACTAAACAAAACAGAACGTACAGTGTATACGAAATTTACGAATAGGACAAACATGTTGTAATACGAGGACGATATAGTACGAGACGACGACTAACCAAACGCGAATTCCTCGCGACAACGTCGTACCCGATATATTACTTTTATCCGTCGTGTTACCGTTGCGATTTCTTCAAACCGTCCGCGTTACATCAGGTCAGACTAATGATAATTATTCCGTTTTCTTTCCGATCGCATTATTATTGTTGTACTTACACAATGTACTCTCGTTTTATAATAATGTAAATATACACGTGTTCGCGCAGTTGGGAACAATATATCATAAGAACGGTTCGTATTTCTCGTCTCGGTATAGATAGGTATTTACTCTGTAAATATGTCGTATATTATGTTATTTTAAACTTCATATTTTCCCATTGTATAGACGACGGTAAATCCGACTCATCTCACGCCGTTTTGCTCTGTTATTATTTGACAATAAAACGCATTTCTCATCGCGCGACTATAATATTATATTTCCCGCAAACTCTTTGGATAAAAAAATATAATTCATAACGCTTGTTATTTTTTCACGTTTCTCGGCGCGTATTTTCTCTGGTATTCTCTCCGGCATCCCCGAGGGTACACGGCGCACTAAATCGAGTGAGTCTGGCTATCACGGTTCTTCCGGTCCATTTACACGAACTATGAGCGAACATTTGTTTGAAACGTAAGTGTGTGTCTGTGTGTGTGTGCGCGCTTGTTTATCTGGAAACCAAGTCGTCCACGAGTATGAAAACTTCGTTTACTCCATTATACTATCATTATATAAGTACATTATAATGCACAGCAGGAATTGTAAACACTTTTATTGATTTTCGCGTTGTTGCGCGAATCGTGTGAACTTTTAAAGTGAGTAAACTACAAATATCAACAAAATAAAATACTTCCCGGGATCGACGTACAAAAGCGTTTATATTTAATCGAATAATAAAATCGTTTTATCGTTGTGAACGCATAATTTTGAACAAAAAATAGAATAACGACTATATCATCCCGTTAGGTTACCGTTTTCCCCGAAAAATGACTGTTTATTATTATGTTTAATAAGACGACGCGGTTTTCATTTCACGCGGAATTCACATTCTCATAACAGTAGGCAAGTCGATAAAAATGAAAAAACCTGCTGTACACTTTTGTACACTCGAAAATCAACACATACATAATAAGTACGATATGACGTAACGATATTCAATTTCGACCGAGTCATAACATTAATTGTATTTATTCAGTCGGTTGATTATATGTATTTATAATTAACGACGTGTTTACAAATCCGTTCGGTGTGAATTCAAGTTCGAGTGGGTTCGATTGACGCAGCCGTGTCTCGTTTATTAACCAGTGGCACAAAGACAAACCGATTCCGCCGCGATTATCGCCTTCGACTCGTTAACATTCTTTTCGGGATAACTTTTTTCCCCCGTCGTCGTCTCGTCGGACCAGCAACAAAGTCCCACAGTAGGAGGTACACGCACGCGCACACGTGGTTCCGCGTCCTCGTGTCTCGTTTTGTCTCCGAACGCGTTTGAAATCGCCCGCGAACGCAATTCGGATTAATTAAGCATATTATCGTTCGGCGACTACACCTCTCTCTGTATACGTATGATGTAATTTGTTCGAAACGTTCGGGGATACACTCGGACGAATCGATTACCGTTTTAACTGTCGCCCGCTACTAAATCGCATTAAAATAAATTAATAAAACGACACGGTCGAAACTATTTTCGCTGTTCATCATGGCCGTAGACGGCGGCTTGGCAACATACGTACATTATATACTACTCGCTTTTGCTAAGGCTCCCCCTTGCCCTCCTGGAGTTCCTTCTTCCTTCCGAAATGTCAGATAAATCGTCAGAGCAGTAAATAAATACAGTTCCGTGTGATTTTAGCCGAGTATCCGGTATATACGTATATACAGAGAGACGGATCATTTAGATTGTAACAAATCATGAAAAATACGCTCACATATTATTACGAAGAGTTGATTTTCAATGTTTCATAATTGGTGAATTTCAATTCAACTAATTATCGTCGAGTATTCTAAAATCGTAGAACATGACGTGTGTTGTGTACGTGCGAAAAATTATTTCCCAGACCCTCCGGAAAATTAATCGCGGCACTGCGGTTCACACGCGCTACGCATTATGCAAATCGGGGGCGTATATAATAAGGGGATGTTTGTGACAACCCCCCTTAGGCCGCCTCGTGACGTTATAATATTATTATACCATTAACTATAGGAATATTATAGATTTATATACCCGACCGTGGCTTATCGAAATAATTTGGAGATTTTTAATTATAAATGCAACGAATGCAATGAAAACGTAAAATTATATAAGACGCTATTTTTATGAATATATATATAATTTGTTTGTTTTAAAAAATGCATTGGGAAAAAAAAAAATGAAACAATATTATAATTTGTAATTGTTGTCTCTATCGGTCGGTCGTTTCATTGGACGTGGTCAAAACAGCTCAAAACGTTATCGAATAAGTGCAAGTAGTTATGATCGACTTTATGGCTTATTATATATAATTAAAATCGCGAGTGAAATATGTTTATAGGTTTTCGTGACAACGTTCTCGAAAAAATCTCAACCACGCCACCGACGCAAACCACCGTATCAAACATATCGATATAATAATTGATGACCTTTGTCGATGATTATTGATTTATCGTAATTGATCGCCAACGGGCATTTCGTTTCCGAAATATAAATATTACTAGCCGACCTGTCACAGCTTCGCCCGTGATTGGTTCACGGCATGATGATAAATTAGCCACTTACCCAAAATTTAACTCTATTAGCATGCCCAATAAACCTTCATAAGAATAATCAAAAAGTAGGCAAAAAAACTAAGCACAAATTATGCTCGCAATAATAACTCTATCCCGCCGTGTCGCACAATATAGGTACAATTGTTTTTAATTTTTTATGAACTTTTATGAACTTTTTTACTGACAAAAGTGGTACTATAACCTTCAGCAGAGTGTCGGGTTTCAGCCAAAAAAAATTTCAGCCAAATCGGTCCAGTAGTTTTCTCGGTTAGCGCGGTCGAAGAAAAACCCTTACAATTTTATATATAGTATAGATATCATCATATATATATATATAAATTTCTAAAAAAGTGCATGTACAATTATTGTGAGTTCTAATGGTTCTTTAATCGTTGTTGGAAAATCAAAACGGATTGCAATTATTGTAATCCGTATTGACCTTATTTCATTAAGTCACGGTCTGTGTCGTCGCCACTGAGTTTCGCTTTAATTGCTTTTTATTTATTTATTTTTTTTGTATGATAAAATATTATAGCGTCTAGTCTACTGGTAATCGTAGTTACGTCGTTCGAAGAAATACAATATTTGTATTTCAAATGTTCTAATAGACATTACACTGTATAATAATAATCTTATGAACTGTATGAATTTTTTTTCGTTGTTTCTCATCAAGTCGTTCTTCTAATATACCTCTCTAAATATCGTTTGTTTTAATTTTATTTACCGGTTTTGTCGTTCTTCCGATTTAACCATGTCAATCGTTCGATATCATTCGAGTCATTTTAAACACTGAACCGTATATAGTTTTGACATTTTTCTCGAGCGGGTCGAGCGATTTCTGATTTTTATATTCTCTCGCGCGGAATATTCTCCCCCCTTTCGGCAAAAAACCGTACGAATCGATGTCCGTCGTACTGACATACAATATTGTTTGTATGTCGAACAAATTATTTCCCATTGCGTTTTTCGCGCAATAGGTCAGTAAAAAACAACGTTTTTCCGCGCGTCTATTTCGAATAATTAATATACGTAAGTAGATACGCTCGGGCTAGCCGCGGGCTCGTAAATGTCACATCGGAAATTCGCGGAAACGCAACACGACGATGGTCGTTTATTTCATTTCGATATTTTTCATATTATGTATATGCTGACAATTAATTAAAGCAGCAGTGTATTTACAGGTTGTGTTCGGATGTTTTCGTTGGAAACCCGATCGCCGACATTTAAATAATCGTCCTTAAATAAGAACTCGATTCATTTTGATGTTCGAGATTCCGAGAAGAGACGCTCGACATTTTCAGTTCGTTTCACAAAAAGACATAAAAGGGGATAGGAAAAAGTATCTTTACCTTTTTTCCTCACTCGAATAAAAAAACAAAACATAATAACAAAATAAATACATCGGTTTTTCTTTGAATTCTGATCGACGGAACAGTTCTTCGAAAGTGTTTTTCATTTTATTTTATTTCTTACGAGCAATATAAGATCGAAACAGACGAAATTAAAAACGCATTGAAAAATTCCTTCGTTTTACGATTTTCGCGTTGTTTTTTTTAGAATTTTATTTTGTATATTTTTTTTTTATAAGTGTTTTAAATTCGCATCGAATGTAATTGACTATATCGTTGGAAATATGATACGGACAAAGTACTTGGAACAGCGTTTATACAGCCTTTTGTTGTTCAGTTTTCGTTGAAACGTATTATATTTATAATGTACAAATACAATTCGATCGTAAGATTGGCTGTCGGAAAATTTGATCGAATCGATATTTTTTCGTTTATTATAAATCCTTATACACGTTTTTAAACTTTGTGAATAACTATGGTTTTTTTTTTGTTTTTTGTAATTGAATCGCAAAGTAGACTGGTAAAATGTGTACGTACTCTCACTATTTGCAAGTTACCACAAGTTTGTTCATAATTATATTATTTTATTTTTTATAAAACGTATCGCGGTACGTTTGAATTTAAATCACGTCACGGAGAAGTTTAAAATTTATTTTCGAAGGTGGTCGAGATTGCATGTTGCTGTCCATTAAAAGTTTTAGTAGTTTGATAACGTTTTGCAATTGGCTTTCGCCAAAAGCAGTTTAATGTATCTTTTTCGTAGATCGCAGCGAAGACGTCGCGGCGGAGACCGCGGCACGGTCGCCGGCAGTAGATTTATGCGCTACCCGTTATGTTAATTTCGCACGAATAAAATACACCGCGTTGTTAACAATAGGTAACTGCGAACGCAATTACCGTTGCATTCCGCGGAATCGGAGGGGCATTAGAGTATTGGATTTCCGATTTCCGATTGATATTGTAACAATTATAAAATCAGAGTTGCGGTACGACCGATTTATACGATACGGATTATGCGACTTATTTGCGAAAATCGATAATATTCCGTTTGGATCGATTCGTTTTGCAACGTTTGTTTTATTCGTGAACTCGCGAGCTATGAAAACGCACGAGGTCGGAAGTATTTTTATCGAATGTTTTTCTATTACGGCATTAAGATGATCGAAAAAAAAAATTGTAATCTCAATTCATAAAAATCAAATTATGAATGTTATGCTCGACGTTTACCCGATACAATACCAATATCTGTGCGTAACGACTGTTCGCGAGACAGTTTTTATTTTATACTAGTACATTGTTGTAATTATAAATAAGTGGGCCGTAAAAAGCGCAATAAAAGCGAAGCGTTTTGGAATTAGGAACACAAAACATCGATATGTATATAACTACACGGACGAAAGCGAATTTAAAACTTATTCAATGAGTGGTTGGTAATATTATGATACCTTCTAATGATTTAATTAAATTAAAAAGAAAAAAAAAAAGACTTAAATAGAGCAATTTGTTTTCACTTCATTTTTTTTAATTAAAATGTACCGGATGAACATAAAAAGAAAAAAAAAAGAAAACGTTACGTAAAAACGTCGTGTTCGATAATAATCGGGTACTCATTGAAATGTATAGTTTTTTTTCATTTTTCGTCTCTGGCTATTCTCGAGTGTTTCGTGTTTAAGACGTACGTTTAAATTTGATTTTCTTTTAAAAAATCGATAAATTGAAAAATGTGCAATAGAAAACATATGTGTACATACCTTGTATTTCAAAAAAAATGAATCTGATTATTAAAATTATAATTTTACGAAAAAAAACCAACTCATTAACTTAAATGTCTCAAAAACCAGCACGAAAAAGTCGAAAACTTTTGAAATTCACATCGTCTCTAGAGAATAGCCACATAAATATACGGTTAAAATTTCAAGTCTCTGCGATCAATACTTTTTTAGTTACGACGAAAAAAAAAGAAAGATTTTGTCAAAAACCGGAATGCCGTTTATCTGTCGTTTTCGTCGGTTTTTCACGTGTCACAAACTGTTGGGAAATTCGTAAAACGGCCTCTCGAAAGTAGTCGAAAAGTACCGATTTTCAACTTCTGCTTCGGTTTCCGGTAGTAATAGGTAGTTTTTCGAATTTTCCAACAGTGAAAAAAGTTGTACGTGAAAAACCGACGAAATACGGCACAATTTATACGAATTCGAATTTTCATTTCCGTCGTAACCCGACGAAAGTATTGTTCGCGAGGACTACGGTTTCAAACGGTTTCGGTTGTTTTCGTGCTATTTATAGAAATTTGAAATTTTCGCGTTTTTTTTTTTGTCAACATGTTTCCGTAAAATGTCTTCGGTAAATTACATAATCTTGAAAACGCAATACAAAGTTACGTCATACATTGTTGTTACTTATGTAAACGAATTTCGAAAATCCGGAGATATATTATTACCACTTACGTAACCTGCCGCTTTCGAGAACACGCCCATGGGCCAATGGGAACGGAGTTGCGCACGCGATTGGGATTTTTTTATCTAGAAAGTCGTGAATTGCGAATTACAGCGATCACAGTCTACGCCCGTCGGTTTCAGACGAAAGTCGTCTTCGCGTTTATACGATAAAATTGTTTTTCTTATTGCTCGAACCGAGTGCAAAATATATATAGTAGTTTCGACTGTTTTATATATATATTATATTCCATTCTCTGTCGTCTCGACTCCATACCACACGCATCAAACCGAACATCGATTGGATAATCAGTGAGTAAATATTATACTTCTATTACGTACACTTTACTCTTGGCGCGTTAGATAGAAAATTTCTAACCCATATTTAATTACTTTCGCAAACACGATAAAACCGTCGCGGAGTATTGTCTGCACGGAGCGTTAAGGTTAAGGACACGGCCGAGTTTCCGCGATTTTCAAATTTCCCCCTACCCCTCCCTTTCACGCGATTAGTTCTTTTTTTTCGGGCCGCGAAATTGACCCGCGGCTCGAGCATTACCGACATCATCGGTCCGATAAATAATAATAATAATCATTCGTTAATCGCGGGTCCGACGGCCGCGTCAGAACACGGCTTTTCGTTTCGACAGTAGTGTCGCCCATTCTTTATCGACGCGATTCGACCGTATAATATCGTCGACGTGCGCGCATAATATACCGTCGTTTTTTTTTTTTTTTTTTATGCAAACGAGAGAAAACGTTTTTCGTAGGCTTTACACTGTCGGCCGTATTACATTTTCAAACGGCAACGCTAATGAGCGACGTCGCGCGCATTCCGAAACGCTTTTTTCGCCTTTTTAAAACTTTAATAATAATAACAACAATATCGTACCCACCACCGCGGCGCGGCGGCGGCGGTGTCTGGCAAAAAAAAATCCAACGTTTGAAGTCGTGTAAAGAGACCGATCGTGTTTGCGTGCGAGTCGGCTTCACGAACAGACAAAATACGTATATCATACTATTATTATTATTATTATACGCGCGTAGGTAGACTTATAATATGCGACGTTGGTGATTTTTTTTTTTTCCACGAAAATCCATTTTTTCGCCTTTACCCCTTTCACCTTATTGAAAACGTAGAGGAATTTCGCGTTTTTTTCGCCTCTCTCGTTCGAGTCGAGCTAAAAAAAACCCCTTTGTAGCCTGTAACAGTTTTCGCAAACTAAATGACTAGTCCGAACGATTTTAACAATTCGTTACTATATTTTATATTTTTGTCCGCCCGCGCATTATTCGGTGAAATTATTATCTATTGCGAATTTTATAAGTAGTCACGCGACACGATGACAACGAGTAGTTGTGTCAGTCTCGTCGGTAACGGATAGAAATTTTCAACAACGAAATAAAATCTCCTTTTCTAGTCATCGAACTCTACGTCTTTTGAGTCGATTGATTTTTCGCCATCATAACTTTTTAATTAAATCACGAACTATATGGACACATGCACCTGTGACGAGTATCGTTTAATAATTTTCGATTTTTTAATACCACTATTAGTAATGATTAATGATTTCATAAAATTGTATTCGTTTGTCCGATAAATTCTTTCCACAATCGTGCATAAATTTGAATTCTCGTGCCAACGTTTAAATTATGATAATATAATTATGTAAGCAATAGTAGAATGTTGTAAGTTAAATGAAAAACTTTGTCCCCTTAGGAGGCTCTTCGTATCCATCACCGAGTTCTGTAGTGATTTTTATAGACCACAGAACAATGGCGAAATTCGATACGTTTCTATAAACGTGAGAAAAAGCCTTTAAAAACGTATTCGTCGAACGAACGGTTCTAATTTTAAATCTGATCTGAATGATAAAAAACACTATTCAATTAACTAATATCGGTATTAATTAATTTTATTTTATTATTATGCAGTAATATGTCCCATTGTCACGTCTCGAAAAAAATAACCTATCGTTTATATTCGTAAAAACAGTCAGTTTTCGTCTTTGATCTAAAATTTTTTAACGTTTTATAAAGATTACTTACTGAATTATCTGAAATCATCGCTGAATCGTTGGTTTTTTAAATTTTATAAAACAGACTAGATTTACATACATTTAATAATACCGAATAATTTCATTTGGTTTTCAACGACAACGTTTGATCAAAAGAATTATTATAAACGCTTGTTAAACACAAAATTCAACAACGTTTTCGAGTTTCTTTTCTTTAAATATATAGATGAAAAATAAAAAAAAAACTGATAAAATCAAGACGTGACCGGTTATAAGTACCATTCGAGTACAAGTTCCGATTTTATGAGATATATCAACAATATGAGACTTTCGGTGCAGTTTTACGGGCAAAAAAAAAAAAATAAAAAATAAAATATAAAATGTTTGATGAAAAAACACTATTGTTGTAAAACGATTCTATATTTTGTAGACGCCATTAAGTTTTTTTTTTCTCGAAAACTTCTGTCTCAAAAATAAAAGTATAGTGCAGTCGTGCAGTCATCGAACCACTATAAATCGTTCTAGTTTAACGTTGTCTGTTGTTTTTTTTTTCCTGCCAAATATCGTATAGTATGACAGATTTATCTAGACGAATTTAATAAAATCGTAAAAGCAACCGAATGTTTTATTATCATACACGTATTACGAGTATTATATAAATTAAACATTTCGAATTGGATTTATTTTATAATATAAATGACGCGAGTTCTGATAAATTGTACCCGATTAATTACCGACTAAAAACTCGATCTGTAGTGGAAAATGGACGTTTCCATTCGAAAAGAAAAAGTCCTCGTACTTGTCGCCCCTGTCCCTTTTTTGAACATCTTGTCCACATGCGTAGTATTTCTCCTAACACGTTTTGTCAACGGGACTTCGAGCTCGTCGATTCAACGGAAATGAAAAACGTTGAAATATACTTTTCTTTTCTTTTTTACAACTCGACAAAATTGCTATTTCTTTCGACGTGGATTTTTTTTTGTAATTAATAAACACTTTGTTGGCGCGTTTCCGTTTCGCGTATCTAAAACTGTGATTCGGAATTCGAGGACGTCGCGAATGTTTCCCGTCGTCGTCTCGGAACGCTATTGCGTACAATATTATCGCGACGACAAGTAGGCCGCGGGTCGGAATTAGACGTCCGGAAACGCACTGACTGAATCGCACGTGGCGATGACGAATTTTACACGGAACGGTCGTCGCACATATGTACACGACGACCGCAACATCCGACTGCGTGTCGTCGCGTGATATGCGACTGATACTTCCGGTCTGGTGAAAACGGTTTTACGCGAAAAACCACTGTCGCGATGAAAAATAAAACTAGTTTGCGTCTCGGCGTTTGTCGATTTGCCGTCGAAATCGTTGTTTTTTTCGCTCGTCCGCGAATACGGTAAAAACAAATAAATCGCACTGTTATCGCGCGTATAAAAACGGATGTGTTCACACGTCGAATTACCGCCGCCGCCGCCAGTCCGCGTCCGCGCGTTATATGTGTTTCCACGTAAATTTTTTATTTTTTTATCGCGACCCAGTTTGCGAATACAAACAACGACGATTGTTTTTCGTTTCCCCGTGATAACTTTGTATCGTTGCGAAAGTCGTTATGCGACCATTTCGTTTCGCGTGTAGTGTATTATGTATTAATCATCATAACATTATTATTCGGGTCGTGCGAAGTGATTTTACACGATTTACCGTTTAAAAGATGTCTACGGATTTTCTTTCTTCTCAAAGTCGAGTTTCCGGTCGCCTCTGACCGTTCAAAAAATGTAGAGTCGAAATGGCGTTGGAATAATTGGTACGATTCGCGGTCGTTTTGTCGGAGCACTTAATTGCTAAATTATACTACGATATATAAGTGATTCCGATTGGTGAAGATTGATTAGTATTAATATTCGGCTTTTCCTCTGCCCCGCCTTGGAGTCGCTAATGACGACGCGCACAAACGCGACGAAATCTTTATTGTAAAAATCGCTCCGGGAAAACTTAATCCGCAAGTTCTGCGGAACGCCCGGGCCGAGTAGTTAAAAATGTATTAAAAATAAAAGTGCCCGCGTATTGAAATCGGTTTTTTTTTTTCATCGAAAATTATTTGAAAAAATAAGAAAGTGAGTTTAACTGTCGAGATTTCCAAATCGGAAATCAAACGTCGTCGCGTTATAAACTCGTTGTGTGCGTGTCTTAAAAAGTTAAAAATATAAATAAATCACTGCGGTTTTGTACAGTCGTGAGCGACTTGATTTTAAAAGTAAATCGTTTTGATTTCATTGTTTGTGTGTTTCACACGGCCGATTTCAAAAGCGTCCGCCGCCGCCGCTGAAAACGGTAGTAAAAGGGGTACATCGTTTTTTTTTTTTTGAAATTAAGTATGCATACTCTCTATAACACAAATAAACATTGTCTATAAACTTTATTTTGTGGAATTCAACTCCCAAGTGGGTTAAATGGAAAAATTCGCCTGGCCGGAACCGCCGGAGCTTTGAGTATCGAATTAGGCCAGCAGTTAGGTTCTCGTTTTTACGTGTTAGTTGGTTAGTTAGTTAGTTAGTTTATAACACACACACCGACGTCGGTCGGTCGGTCGGTCAAAATTAATAATAAAAGTCAGCTGATAACGGGAAAATGTCAATTATTATTATTATTTGGGCCGTACGCATTGTTTATTACTCAAACCCGGCGAAGACGGGGTAGATTCAGCTAGTCTAATATAACTTGGTTATAATATTAATTGAATGTAATTTTTCGTAATTGTTCGTGGAAATAATTCAAATTTATTGTATCTGTGCGACTATTATATAGGTATACGTATACCAGGGGTGGCCAACATATGACTATGTACGCGAGCCACATGTATTAATAATAAAACTATATCAAGAGCCAAATTATCTAATGTGTACTTTTATACCACAAAAGTAATAAAGATAGCAAACGGCCGATAAACATAATATGAAATTACGAAATATGAAATTATATAATTTTTAATATAGTCTGTAGTCTGTGTTGAATAGTCCTATTGTAAACACCTCGATTTGTTTTGTAAAAATGTATTTGTAATATTTTACCGACACTTGTTGCGAAAGTTAGTTACGATGTCAATTTCTAAAAAAATGTGAAGAAGAAAAACGGGAATTTAAATATTAGAACGGGAAGAATTTCGGTTGTCGTAAATAAGACCGCGAGCCGTGATTTGGCCACCCCTGGTGTCGTACCGTTGTGAAATAGAATATAATAACAACGATTGATAAAAATAAAATTTGTTTTGTTTGCAGGATGCGCGCCCGGGACGATTGATGGCACCGGCCGCCGCCACCGGCGCCGCGGTCAGACATGATTTTGCCCGTGTCCACGCAGATGCGCGTGCTGTGGACGCTGGCCATGGGCACCGTGTTCGTGGTGCTCGTCCAGTACCAGACGTCCGGCGCGTGGTCGCAGCAACAGGGCCAGCCGCTGGCCGCCGGCGGCCGCCCGGACCCGGTGGCCGAGGACCTGGTGTCCATGGCGCTGTCCAAGGTGGTGGTCGGCGAGGACGTGCGCGTGTCCAAGGACCTGTTGACCGGCATCACGCGGCAGATCGCCCGGTACGTGGTGTTCAGCGCCGGAGCGTACGGCGTCGGCGGCGGCGGATACGCGGCCAACACGATATACGTCATCACGCCCACGTACAGGCGGCCGGAGCAGATCGCGGACATCACTAGGCTGGCGCAGACGCTCATGCTGGTCCGGGACGTGCACTGGCTGGTCGTCGAGGACTCGCACGTCAAGTCGCCGCAGCTCACCGAGCTCATACAGTCGTTCGGCATCAGATACGATCACCTGATCGGTGAGTGCCCCGTTTTTTTTTTTCTTGGTTTTTACCCGTTGTGTTCGACCAAAGGGCTCCCACAGCCTTGGCGGTTGGCCCCTTGATTTATTATCTCACCTGTGAATTCAATAACACCGTGCTTTTTTCTCTCTATGCGTATAATAATCACTAGGGCCCGGAAGCTCATGCGTTTGCGTGTTTTTTGATGAGTTCAAAAATTAAATTTTAGTTTGCATATATTCGCATATTTTTAAAAAAAATTGCATTTTACTGCATTTTATTGCATTTTACCTTTGATATTTTATTTTTTTTTCATTAATATTTTATAGAAATTTCGGTCTTTGAGTATAAAAACCTGTTTAAAATTTTACAGGTACTTAAATAATTTAATATTATGTAATTACTAGAGCCCGGAAGTCCATGCGATAATTCATGATCGCCGATAAGCCAGTTATACTTCTAGCTAAATAGTATTAAAACGATAAACGGCAATTGTGTTATATTCTCGAATATCAAGTATTAATAAAATGGTTTAATGACTGTCGCGATTATCGTAATAGCACGATACAAGAATGTATAGTGAGAGTCCGAGCACAAGGTGGTTTAGTCGTGTGCGATCGTTTCACGCGTTTCACAGCGTTTCACAAAAATATGTTGGCTGATAATCGCCGTTCATTTGTATTTAAAAACCTGTCAAAGTCACTGGTTGTAAATTGTAATTCCTAAAGTAAATATAACATAATATACCATATTAATTAATAAATACATTTTGCTTGTTTTTTTCCCATATTTTAATTATTTTTTTTTACCAAAAACGAAAATAACTTGAATTTTTTTTTTTTTAATGCATATTTAGCGCATATTTGCATGCATATTTTGATAGTTTTTTGTGCATGAACTTCCGGGCCCTATTAATCACCAATATAGAATAATAATAATAATAATCAATAATAACCGAGCGATATCGTTACGTCGCGGGTTTTTCATTATTTTCCGAACACGTTGTTTACTTTACGATTGTTTTTTTTTTAATGTTTTTTAACACGTTCGGGGGGCGCGTCGTTTCGGGGTTTTTTTTCCATCGGGGGCGATGCGCGAGGTCGTCTCGAGCAGGCCGTATGAAAATAGATTCATGCCGTGTGCACGTCACGTGGAGATTTTTTTTATTACTATTTTCGAACTATTTTTTGGAATAAAATCACGATTTGGGACACGATTCGTCGTCGTCGTGTTTTTATCGAGTGTGATATACACGAGTAGAAAATAAATAAACAAAGTAATTGTTGGGGCTCGGATTTTGTAGCAAATGCTTCTGTTGAGGCGAGTGTGATATTAGAAAGATAATTCTTATATATAAATACGTTTTGAATCCCCCTATTCGGTTCTTTTTTCTTAATTTTTACATATTTTTCTTGAAAATTTGGACTATATTATTATTACCAGAAATTATAAAACCACTAATAATTAATGTATGACTGATAAAATAACTATCGTTATTGTGCCGAAAATTGTATAGTTTTCTCTACAATTACGAGTATCTACAGGTCTTTTTCTACGTATAAAAATAATACATTAGCACCCAATAGAATGAGTTTTAATTAAAGCAACTCGACCAAACATATGGTCGTAAATTCTTTTTTTTTCAATATTTAATTTTATGTGTAATTGAAATTTGTTTTTTAGAATTTAAATGCTTATTTAAGGATTTATTTTGCTACAAAATCCCAGCCCTAGTTATTATATTACCATATTTTAATGGTTAACACTCATAATTAATAATAACGAATTATTATTATTTCAATACAAACTATTAAATATATTATTTAAACGATAATAAAATAAAATAAAGGTCTCGCGTCGAGTATTATAATTTTCGAGTGCAAAATATATTCAATAGTTTGTATTGAAATAATTGTTTTATATATTTAATAATATTTTGTTATCGTCTACAAGATATAAAAATGAAAATACGATTTAATCTCGGTACACAAATAGTCGTGCGGTATTTCGGCAGGCTAATTGGAACTAATTTAAACGCGACCCCCCCCCCCCTCCCTCGCCAAATGGCTCCCCCGAAAGAGAGTTGAATTTCGTCGGTGTTCAAACCGTAAATACGCCATCTTATAACAAAAGTGTCGTCAGCACAACACGGTAAATAATAATTATAAAGCGTTCGACAGAATACTCGTATATATAACATGTATAATAGAGACTGTGAGAAACCTTAGCCGTACCATTTATAGTCTCCGACAGTATACGTTATTATTATTATTATTATTATTATCCAAGCGAGAAGCCCTATTCTGCGCCATTATTGACGTCACGGCTGTACTTGTTCGATATTAATTAAACTCGCTTGTTTATTGAAACGCCTACGAGACGAGTGGCGTTATAATTACGAATCGAACGTTTCGCGATAAAAACGTTTTCGCGAGCATTTCTTTCCGTATTATCAATTCAATATTATTGTCGATTGTTCGACGGCGAAATGCGGTGTTTACGCAACCGACGACGCGCAAACGTATTCACTTTTTATACTCTTTCTCTACGCGACCTCTTTCGTCGAATCATTGTAAAGGACACTGTTCGCGTGGCTAGTCGGTCGACGGTCGTTACTCGGAATCTGTTAAGAATAGCGGGTAGATTTTAATTTCTGAAAACAAAACCCTCCGTTCCATTAGATGATTAATATCGCGTGTCGTAGAAAAATCGCCGAAATAAACGTCGCTCGTGGAAATCGAAATCTCGGCTTAACCGTGAAATATAAATAACATAAAAGATAAAATGTCCAGACTCTGTGAAAATGCTTCGACAATTTTTTTACCACAGTAGACCGTTTAAACGCATACACACAATGTCCGTTTATTACACGTATGTTTAAAAAAAGTTTTCCATTGAAATGACATTTACCATCGATTTTATCTCTGCGAGACCTTGTCGATTGTAATATTTTATATTTGATTTACCGAAAACTAATCGGAAAAAGTATTTTATGACAGGCAATAAACACTAATAACTTTGCTGTCACAGTAGATGAATATTCATATCGTAACGACCCACGGTATGTTACGTGAGTGCCCTTATCTTGTTTTCTAGCTGCTCTACACGGTAATAATAGTTACGATTACGAGCGTTATAAACACACGACATGGGCGGGGAGACGGGTTGTTTTTTGCCGACCGAAAAACGCGAAGGGGGCCCTTAAAATCGAAAAAATAAAACGAGTCGATTAAAACGAATTCGATAAAATCAATAATCCAGTCGACGTTTCAAAATGACGTCACAATAATAGACTTTTAGTACTTATAACGTGTTTATTATCCTATCGGAAATCAATATTGCTAAGAAAGTTTTTTCTTTTTTTTCGATAATGCGTTAACAACAATAATATATACACTCTTTTATACGTTTTGAATATTGTTTAAATAACCCATTCTCAGGTTTAGCCGCCAAACGATAAAAATTGAACCAATTGCTTAAATTTCTTGTTATTACGGACGCTCTTCCCCCGCCCGAGAAAATTCCCGTTTCCCCCGGTACGCCTATCCGTCTATAAAACTCGACGAAAACAGTTTTTAAATCATTACCGAGTCCCTCTGCAAATTGGCTTTCGTTTCTATTGTCGAGCCCAACGGCTAATTATTGTCTGCGACTCGACGATACCGCTGGCACTCGTTATACCATTGATACGACGACGTCGTCGTCGTCGTCGTCGCAAAAGAAAAATAAAACCGTTGTTCGCGTTCTTATTATTATTTATTTTTTTTTTTTTTCGTAAAAAAGATATTTCACATAAAAGACGCCCGGCGTGTATAATTCGCGTGTGCCACCGCAATTATTGATATTCGTTACGATGGATACCGCCGCCGTCGACCTAGGCGAAGGGTTTTTATAGGACCGGGGGCCAAAGGGGACAATAACCTTGAAACGCAATCTCTCTGCGGGCTTATAATATAATTATAATGTTTGCGACGGTTCTCATAACTTGGGTTCGATTTAAATCATTATTTTTGCACTACGGTGTTATTATTGTCCGCGCGCACACCACTACAACAATGTTCATATTGTATTCACTACTTCACGGGGTATTTTTTTTCATTTTTTTTTTTTTCGTTGTTGTTTTCCAAGCTTTTGATAAACACGACAACGTCGCCGTCGCTTTTAGAACTACTAAAAAACACTCGACGCGGTATATAGTTCGTTATGGTTCTCGACCGGCGTGCCGCGCCACACTGTGTAGTACCTAGTGCGTTGAGAATAATAACAAAAAAAAAAAAATCTCGCCGATCGAAGTATAACGAATCCGCATTGTGTCGTCACTATTACACATATTAAAATATGCATAGTATAAACGAATGAGTGCTAAATAAAAATTGCGAAATCGATCGAAAATACAACGTGTGTTAATTGATTGCGAATTCTTTGACGTAACGTAAACAACGACGGGGTTTCTCTGGCGAACAAATTACTAATCATTCGATATCGACGATCTGTTTCGCAGGGTTTTCTCTCAGATACCGAACATATAATATTATATTATCTAAACAAATATACGCTCTCTAAATTTAACACGGGGCAGAGGTTCTGTCAAACTCTTTTTTTTCGCGTAACGATTGAACATAGAACGTAGATACAAACTTTACGCAATTAAACACGTTTGTTTTAAACTAAAAGCCAGTACAATTATTATTCGTTTGTTGATACGAATTTATTAGTGTTTTTTTTTAAATCAAGATTTGAATTTTAAACGACAAGTTTTCAATGAGAACTTTATTTAACTCGACTTAATTTATTTTTAATTTTCCGTTCTACCGGCGCGGCGTACGCGGCCTTCCGCCTACCACAGTTTGAGAACCGCTGATATAGGGCGATCGTTCGCGGCGACTTTATCGTGTTAGTTTATGACGTCGCGCGTCGGTTAATGATTTTGAAAATCGGTCGTTTAAAATAATAAAATATCACACACACCCCCCAGGCGTGTCGTGGTTTTTTCAAATTGAATTCGGGGTGTAAAAAAGTTCGACAAGCACCGCGTTAAAAGAGGGTATACGAATAAACTAGGCGATATTTACACGAGCGACGGCGCGGGGTGTAACGTAGTAGTATTCTATGCGTATGAAAATTCATCCGAGGCAATACAGCAGTTTTTGGAGAAGCGCGCACGCAAACGTAAAAATATTCGAAATCGTAAAATACATCGCAAATGATTACGGCGGCGCGGCGCGGCGCGCGCGACGTCGCTTTCCGGTTTCGTATTAAATCGAATGGCGTCGTTAAATATTTTAATATCACAAACCAAATTAAATACTCTAATTTAATTGCTCGGCACGAGCGGCGACTTTATTATTTCCATCGTTCGAATAGTAGTAGTAGTAGTTGTAGTAGTAGTAGTAGTAGTAGTGTCTTTGTGTTTGTGAATAAGACTTGAGGTTAATTTTGTCGCGGCATTTCTAATAGTTTGTCGAGACGTTGTATTTTTGGAATTTATAAAAAAAAAAAAAAACCAAATAAATCATCATTATTTAAATTAGAACATTCAAAAATACAAAAAATACAATCGATTTAAACGGCGTCGGCGGCCTCGGAAATTAGTTTGTACAACTATAAATACTCGTGCTTGCCGAAATCGAATCGTTAAAATATATTTATAAAAATGCTTTCGAGCGAGATAAAAGAGAATTCGAGTTTTTCAATAAATATATAATATTATAAGTACACTTGAAATACTTTTCGCCTTCTGAAATACATTCTATAAAATGTATTTTTCAAATTTTTTATTTTAAATTCTGCGCCGGGCAAGGAATGTATTGATTTTACAATTATCGTTGTCCATTCACACTTTCGGGCAGTAAAAACATACCGAAACGTTTTTCGTGGTGTAGTAAATACCACTGGTATTTTATCTGATGGAAAAGTTGTACAGGCCAATGTTTTTTTTATTACCACGGCGGCGGTCTTGACTTTTCAGCCAGACTTGGAAATAATGTTAACATTCATTCGCGCCCTAGAACTTACTATAGTTCATTAAAACAATAACTGTCCGGTGTTTTTTACACTGAAAATTTAATTTTTAACTATAACAACGCTTGGTTTAATAGTTTAATTTTAAACTCGGGACCACAAAATCATGTAAGGTTCGACTAGGTAAATTATCTCTTTAGATTTTCGAAATTAAAAATACAATCTCACCGATTGTTGTTCGGTTATTTTATTATGAAATGCGCGATACATGATATAATTGCGGTTTTGTGCGATATGACCTACGGAAAGTTCGATTTATCGTTTCTACTCCGCCGCCGTGTCGACCGCGCGAGAAAAACGTTACGTAAGCTTCGGTTATATTATAGCCCACTGGATTCCCTCGCGACGCGTCGCCGCAGAGTCGTCTCGACTGATAAACCGACTGCAACAATTGAGTTTCAAGGGCCCGTTCGCGAAACAGATAAACAGTGACTCGGAATTGTCAAGTAACGCGCTATTAGATTCTCCGCATGAGAGTTTATTATTTTTAAAGTAGTCGAGACACTATACCATAATATTATAATACGCGGCGAACGCGTGTCAATAAAAAAAGATAAAAACACGTGCGTAGGTATGCGCACGTCTTATTTTTAATCGCACGAGATGTGTCGCGCGCGGCCGCGTTCCTTCCGTATAATATTCAGTTCAAGAAGTGAGGACTCGTTTAATCTTTATACGCCACCGTCGAGAAACCCCCTCCCCCCTCCCCCCGTCTCCTCGCGGTCCCCTTACGTCATTTTTTTTTTTTTTATATATAACTACGATGGATCATCTGCGCGGACTGGGTTTAATTTTTTTTAAATGGATAATAGCTTTCTCGCGTCACATCTCATCTGTCCTTCGTAACTGCGACCGCGCCGACGACGACGCGTACACGAATTCATACCGTATTTTTTATATCCTCCGATAATAAACCTCTAATATACGCACTTGGAATCTCGACTCGGAATCGTGCGGATTGATGTGAAAACCGCGGGCCACGATTTCTTCTTTTTTTCTTTCCTACAAATTCGATTGCGGTACGTATGTGCGCCGCCGCCAATGTCATCGGACTCGGAGTATCGCGCGTTTCATCGTCCTCTCTGTAACCCCAGTTACACTTCTCGCCTTCTCGGCTAGCTAGAAACGTTTTAGACCTTTAGTTATGCACGGTATAATAGTTTTCATAACGATTCGAATATATTTAACGAGTGCACGAGCACTCGAAGCGGTGTACACGTCGGAAACGATCGATGAGATTTATAACGCACGAAACAGGTGCATACGGTGTGCACTGTGCAGTGTGCAGGACGCGTGAAATCGGTCTCGGCACGGTATTATAAACACATTTTCCGACGAAAATGAATATACGTTTTTCATAATATTGATTTATAGTTTCGTCTAATCCGCCGCCGATTGTGTCGTTTCAATTCTCGAACGACGACGACGGCGGCGGCCCGGCCGCAACCGATAAAATATCCGCCGCCGTCTGCGCGCGAACGAATGTGTTTCCTTATCGGTCGGGCTGTACGATAATATTATACAGCGCTCGTTCGTCGAACTCGCGTTCTCGATTACGATAAAAAAACGAAAAAAAAAACAGTCCATTGTCGGCGGTTTCCCATTATCTGAGCTGGAAACGCCTACACACTCGCGTGTGCTCGCGCGAGCCATGTGCCGTTTATTGACGAAAATTCGTCGCCGAGAGTTGCGTAAAAACAACGTCCTTTTTATGTTTAGATAATTTTCGATTATGTTTCCGTTTGTCTGGCCGGTCGAGACCGACATGTGCATAACAATACCGTTGTCATAACGTTATAATATTATCATAACCACGCCGCGGCGGCGTTGCGAAATCAACAAAGTCTCGTGACTCATCAAAAGTACTTCCGCGGCGATTCGCGTCCAGCACGACGACGATCGAATTGCCAAATATTTGTCGCCGACATGCCACACCTATAGACCTACCTGCAACTGACCGATTTCGATTATTAGGCGTAAATTCACTTTCCGACGACGACGTTGTCGTAATCGCACTCGAACCGTTTAAAACGTCGTCGGCGAAAAATACAATTTTTTTTTATTTTAATAAAACCACGCCCAAACGCCCCATCGAATGTGAGTGAAATATTATAAAATAATTGCAACTATTTCCTACGACATGAAAATAATTTAGGAAAACAAATTTCGTAATCAATACACTCGTTATGATAAAAAAAAAAAAATAAATACTAATTCACACGTTCGTTAAAGTTTGTCCAAGGTACGTTTCAAGTGTAATTTTGCCAACAAATACATATTTTATAAGCTAATAATATATACGTCGTAATATCATGTTCTCAGTCCACTCGACATATGTTAGCGCCGCGGGCGCGCTGTTTAAAAGTGCTCTCACAAAAAACACTTTTATTTTCCAGTGAATTGTTTTTTTTAGTCACATACTTGTGTGTAGAGGAGGGCAGATTTTAATAATTTAAAGAGGGGAAAAAAGCATGTAAATTAGTACACGAAAATTCGTCGCACGTGTGCGTTTATATGTATGTGTAAAAAAAAAACAAAATGTACGAGAGAAAGTATTAATTTTTACAACGTCCGTCCGACTAAACCCGGACGCGAGCTCTTATATTAAATATCGGTCGCCCGGTTAACGAGTTGATAAAAATAAAATGTCCTCGGGTATTATCCTTATCCGCAAAAAAAAAAAAAAAAAATTTGAAAGGTCCATTGTGACTCTGTCCCGCGATTGTCCGTCTGGCTGTATCGATCGATAATTTATTCGGTAAACATTTATTTAGTTAATACAAACTTTCAGCAGTGTACGCGGAATTTAATAATACAGCTGTACGTAAGATTAAAAAAAATAAAATATATTGTATTATGTTTCGTATACTTTTACGGACGCAGGAGGGTTTTCTTCTTATTCTTTTGAAAGAGGAAATCATTTTAGAAAGTTCTCCTCCAGTAGGAACGAATCCTGAAACTGTCCCGCGTCTCGCGAGTCGAGAACATTATTATTATTATTATTACGACGGACGTTGGGGGGGGAGGGTGGGGAATAAATACAATTTTTCCAAACTTCCCCTCGTTCGTCGCGCACACAAAACCGGCCGTACTTTTTTCAGCGTTCTCTTTTTCCCAAGACGAATATAATTAAGAATTACGATGAAATTACAGAGTCTGCAGCGCGTTTTCTCCTTGCTTTTTTTTCTCTAGTCCCGCCCAAATCACATGGTTTAGTCGCACGATATTCGAGTTAATTAAACGAGTGTTTTCGGTAAAACATTATGACCGAACGGCAATTGCGACCTGAAAAATGACAATGTTGTTTCGCGCACACGCAATAATCGATCGAAAGAAATGAAAACGTTATACGTTAATTTTCACAAAATAGCTTTGTGTGTCGTCCGCGCGCCCCCCCCCCCCTCGACCTGCGCGCCTCGTGTACCGCACACACTTAATGTCAGACGTACTTTGCCAGTACCAGTATGACTTTTAAGCACTACGACAATGACGATCGCGCAGAACGAAAAACAACACGCTCGCGCGCGCGCGCACATTTTTATGCTCGGGGCGAACGATTCGCGCGAAACCTCGACAATGCGACAATTCTATTGACGATCGTCATTAAAAAAAAAAATACGCACTCGATTTTTTCCCCTATACAGTTCGTATATTGATTGTCGTTTGAAAAATTAACGAATTTACTTTTAAATGAAGTAAGATTAAATCGAGATAGTTTTTCCAAATAATATTTCTCGGACTACGAAAATTATCCAAAAAAAAAACGCGAGGCCTAGAGTCTGAAATCCTGCACACGTCAAGTAAAAACTACAATATTCGTCCGGCGATTTTTCATCTCTATAGAGCCGCCGTTGATCGTCGCGCAAGTAGCGCACCCGGATATGTAAACGATTTTTCCGTAAAAGTTCCCGTCCGAGAGAATCGAAGAATCGGATGATTTCGACGTGTGTCCTGCGCATTTTTTTCTACGCGTATACGTATATTTTACTACGCCGCGCGATGACCTCTTAACATTTTATACGTCATTCCGCGTCCGTCCGGCAACGTTATAATTATATTGTTTACGTACGCGGGGTCTTAATCGGTCTCGGCGAAAATACGCGGATTATAATAATAATTATCAAACTATTCTAAATTCGCTCGTAAAACCGCGGCGACAACACGCCGATTACTCGATCGATATAGGCGTATTATTTTCGCCGTCCAAATTTCCCGCCGTCGATTTTCTTTCCGGTGGCGTCGATGAAATTCGCCGTTTGTTTATTCAAGTCAAAAGTGTAATGATTATTTTATCGTTATTGTTGAAAAACGTCGTGTCGTCGTCGCGTTGTTTGGCAAAGGAAACGAGCGACGACGACGACGGTATTATAAACCAGCGGGGTGTAGGAGACCTTTGTACGAAAACGATTTTTCGAAAATACCAACTGTTACAATATCTCACGAAACTATACGTTATATTATTATGTTCGATAAAATTTAGATTGGCTTTGCCCGCGTCCAGACGTTTTTACGGTCACGGGCCAACGCTAGGTCGCAGGTTTTACGAGAAAACTCACAAACGCTCGAATTTTTATTACCCATTGTCTACCGGCTACCGTCAAAAGTAAATAATATAAATAATATTTGAGACTTTAAAAAGACGTTCTACGGGGCCGATCAGATTCCATTAAATATCAATACGACTAGCGAGTAGGCACCGGTTTTGTTCGAAAACAATATTCATCGAAAATATCGACTGTTCCAATGTTTTGCCCCTCGTTAAGTAGACATTTCCGTGGTCCCGCGTTCGCGAGTACTTACGAGAAAACCCACAAACACTATTTATTTGCTATTCACAATTTCACCGACCGTAAACGTAATTCGAAATCGATAGATTTGTACGCGAGCCGCGGAGCACCCTGTATACTATTATTATAGCCTGTGAGTACGCGGACGCCTCGTAACTATTCGCCATTTTCAAGTGGGAGGGGTAATGGAGTTTTCATTGCTCCGTGCGCTGCCGAAAAATAGTAACCGGCCACGCGGGACGGTAAAGGTAAAAATGTGTTTTAAATGCAACCCCGCGTTTGCAGGTGGATGAAATTTTCGTCGCCGAGCTCTAAAATTCGCGGTCCGACGTAATATTAATAACGATTTCAGAATATTAAATGAGTTTTTCCGACGGTAAAACGTAGGTTTTATAGGTAGACGTCGTCGTAACGCTAAATTTTTCCGAGCGACACATAGTATAATAAAAGACGGTGCGGTTTATTATATTTCTATAACAACGGATTTTAAAAGTTTTTAATCATATCAACGCGGCGCGATTAGTTTTCGACGCTTATAATATTATAATAATACCGTACATATTAAAGTTTGACCGCGAAAGCTGTTATTTAGTTGTGAAATATAGATAGTCGGCACGTCTTTCGACCTGTCCGGTACTACTGCTCGACGGGATAGAGGAGTCTCTATAATGTATTCAAACGAAACGTCGCGGTCGACCCGGCGCGAGTGATTTTCTATGTTTTTTTACCCGATCTCTTATCTCGACGGGGGTTGAAACGCGGATAATAATTGGTCTCGTTCAACGTGTCTCGGCGTTTGTGATGTTTCTTGTGCTCTCGCCGAAACCGTTGTATCGTAAATAATATTATGTTCTCCGCTGCTCTACCTTGAAAGATACCTGCTCTGATTTTTTTTTTTTTTTGTACCGCGTACGGCCGCCCTTTTTGTGCGTGATGAAAAATGTTAAAATTAGATAAAAAAAAAACGACGACGACGAAATCATTCCAATTTTTTAAAAAACCCCGGGCCTTGATGTTTTTACATTTTTGCGTGCGAGTAATTGCGTACGCCTCAAACTCGAATCCCTTAATTACCTACTACTCGGCTGGCACGCACATTTTCTCTCCCGATTATAGAGGACTGTCGGTAAGGGAAAAAAATTCGAATTCGATAGAAAATATCAAAGCTATATAAAAAAAAAACGTGTGTGAACACTAATAACCGAAATGATTTCCATGTATTCCGCGATATGGTCACAGAGTTTTTAATTAACGAAAAGTTCGGCTAATAACAACGGCGCGGCGCGGACGTATAACAATAATGGAAAGTCACGCGGTGTTCTTTATTAACGCGTACGTTTGTAGAGTTTCACATTTTACCATTATTATTATAACCACGCGTATATAGGGTGGCAAATCCATCGATTCAGGTCTGGCCCTCGTTTTCACTCGTTCTCCGTCTCTCTCTCTCTCTTTCGCTCTGGGCGCGCACTGCAAAGGTCACCGGGGACCGACGACGAGGGCGAAACACTATGGTGGTAGTAGGCTGATAAAGTAATGTATGTGGTATAGTCGTCGGTGTAAGGGTAACAAAAAGGGAGTAGTATAACTTGTGTGTAAAATAACGCTTTTCGAAACATTGATTTTTTTTTTGTTTTCTTACAAAATGAAAACGAACGATACGACTATCAGAGTGTGTGTGTGTGCTAGCATTTCGTTTTGTTTTTTTTTTTTTCCCGACCTTTCGCGTATACCTACTGTATTATGATGGGCGTTATTATGGTTTCGAAAACCGTTCCGCCGTCGTCGGCGTATAAGGGCACGTGATATTTTCACGATAATATCTCGTAATATTTATTCGCTCGTTGTTTTTCAGCGCCCATGCCGGACAAATTCAAGAAAATACGGGGCGCCAAACCCAAAGGTGTGGCCAATCGAAACCGGGGTCTGAAATGGATCCGGCAGAACGCCGTGGAAGGCGTCGTCTATTTCGCCGACGACGATAACACTTACGACGTCAGGCTGTTCAACGAGGTTGGTAATTTCGTCTCGGCCTTTCGGACCGCCGCGCCGCCGCCGTAGTCGTTCCGAGATTCGAGAAAATTATTATTATATTATCAAACCGACGCGCGCAGCAAACGTTTCCGAATATTATGTGTACGCGTTGTAATTGCGAATCGATCGGTTTCAAAAATACACCCGATTTCGACTTTGACGGATTTCAATTGCGGTCGTTTTACCACGTCTCGTTTGATTTCGTCGAACCTATTTACTGCGGTACTTGTATAGCGCGTAGATATATTACGTAACTTACGACTATAATAATCGCGTTGCAAAATTAAATTACCACTTTTTCTTACATTTCTTCGAATATTTCCACTATTAATTTGACGCTCGTATGGTTTAAATAACGTGTAATAATAGATTTGCTTTTGTTCATCGAGAAACGTACGTATATTATTTTAATAGGACGTATTAAATTTACGTTACGCGACGTAAATTTTAGCAGCGTTTGCGTGGGTTTGTATTATCTAAATCGTCGGCAGCATTATTTAATTTTTTTCTCCTCTATATAGGATTCGGAGCGCTGTTTTTTTATACTCGCGAACATCGCATTGTTACTGCCAACGCGAATAATCATTAATCATGCGTTTTGAATCTTTTTAAACTCCGGGACGCGCTAGATTAGCTCGTACCTGCTTGAGACGACCGTAAAAATAAACCGAGTTAGTAAGTCGGACGTTACCATAATATCTACGTCGCTCGTTCGTAAAATAAAATACTCTGAAACCGTTGTGAAAAGAAAACGAAACGAAACAAAATCATTGCCTTGTGCAGCGCGTAGTATATATCGATTTGATCGTTTTAAAACGTTTCGTATGCAACTAAAAACGTACTCGTAAGTCTAGACCCAGCGGTTCCCAACCCGGGGGTAATAAAATTGTAATAATAAAATTATTGTTTTCGTTAATTTTTTACTCGACTTTTTTTCGGGCGGGACGGATATTTGTTAATATAATCTAACCTGATTTAAAAGTCTCGAAAAGATTGGGAACCGCTGGTCTGGACGAATGACATTTCATAGGCGTGAAAACGTGAAATAAACGAACGATTGATTTCACGACGCTCTAACGTTCTCCTAGCGAAGGCCGACGCTCCTATTTCGCGTAGAAAATACCGCTCGAATATAGTGTTCGTAGGCGGATATCCACCGTAACAATGCGAGCGTTAAGGTTCTCCGCGATCTCCCGTCGGTGTCGTGTCCGTCTGTCATCGTAATAACAACAATAATATAGTATTAATATCATGTTGTGCGGACTAAGATTTGCAATCCGCGCGCGAGATTAGAATATTGCCTACGTCGCGTGGTGCATACGATAATAACAGAAAATAATATAGTCGTGTCTCATCATTGTCGTTTTATATGCTTTGTGTGCGCGCGCAGATGCGTAACACGCAAAAAGTGTCCATGTGGCCGGTGGGGCTGTGCACGAGGACCGGCCTGAGCACGCCGATCGTGAAGAAGGGAAAACTGGTCGGATTCTACGACGGTTGGATCGCGGGCAGGAAGTTTCCAGTGGACATGGCCGGCTTCGCGATAAGCGTCAAATTCTTACTAGAAGTAAGTCGTAATTTATATGTATATGAAAAAAAAAAATTCTAATATCGTTACGTTGGTCGCGACTGTTTGTTTGTTTGAATAAAACCACATGGCCCCGATTTCAGGCGTGTACTATACGGCGGTTCTCCCCAAACGCCTTCGCCCCCCCTCCCCCGGTTATTGACCCGAACAAAAGTCGATAAAACAATTGCCTCTACACGTGGAATTAGATAATTTTCGACGGAATAAAAAAACATTTAAATTAATATAAACATCGACGAACGCGAGTTGTGTTTAATTATAATAATGATTAAAGTGGTGAACGCAGTCCTCTTCGTCGTACGTTTTTGTGACAACTCGTCGAAAACAAAAGACTCGTATACTCTATTACGTCACGTTCTCTCTGTTTAGCGTGTTCTGATATTACGACGACGGTATCGGCCGTGCGAGGAAATTCGATATTTGTATACATTTAAATAACAGCTGGTGCTCGTTAACCCGATATAGCGCTTATAATTTATCGTGTACACACGTGGCTTTAGTCCGCAACGGCCCACCGATCTTGTTGACACATTTGATGATAACGTTTAATACCAGCTATTCTTATAACGAACACGTTTCCACCGATCGAGATTATACGCGCGTGTGTGTGTGTGTGTGTGCACAGAGTTTCTAGAAAGTTTGCAAACGATTCAAACTCACGTGTATACGTTTACAAACTTTCTAGACGCTTTGTATACCGACACGATACGCGTTTCAAAGAGATTATCGTCGCGTTTGAACGTCGACTCTACGCTATATCATTAATATCATTGATAGTTTGTGCAGTGTGTTCGATTACGTATGAAAAAGTGCACCCGGATACGCAATAATCGATTTTCCAAAATGTAATCATCGCATGATTTGAACACTAATAATTATTGTTCGTTCCGGGCGTGCGGCGCCGTACGAACGCGTCGTATTTCCAACGCTGCGCGAACGTCGATTTCGTTTTCTAGTTGTTTAGGAGAAAGCCCCAAGTCAATAAATCCGCAATAATTTCTCAATCGTAGCGCGCGCGACTCGCCCGACAGTAAATCGATGGCCGAACTCGGCGCGTGTTCAAAGCCGCTGCGACTCGATTCAGCCGTATACGAGCTAAAATTTCCGAGTACACGCCTTTTGTTTTACTCGTAAATAATGAAAAGTGTTAACGTGAACGTCGTCGGCGAGACGGTCTACTGCGAGAACCGCCGAGTTGCGTTTCGAAATTAAAAAGTATTAAAAATTAAAAATCCATTTACGCGGGCCCCACCCCCCCCTCGACGGCCTCGGGCCCGCGGCGTTCGCCCGCCTCGTCCGCCCGTCGTCGTCGTCGTCGTTCGTCGTTTCACAGGGAAACGGGTCGCGACTCGAGTGCACACGTCTCCGACGGCGAATCTCCTAATAATAATAATAATAATACCGCGCCGTGGAGCTCTCGAGGCAGGCAGAAGCTCTGTATTATTTCCATCAATGGCGCGCGCGTGCGCGTGCGTTTTGTTTCCACGTTTGATTTCCACGCTCGCTGCTATGGCTCGCGAATTCATAATCGCCCGCCCGTGTAATATGTTATATTACGCCGCGAATAACAATAATATAACAATACGGGCGGTTTCGTTTCACTGTAAGTATGAATTCTCTATAGACGCCGTTTTCCCGGGTCGGCGGATATAATATTAACCTTTGTTCTTGCGGATAAAACGCCGCGCGTTCAAGACAAACCTCGCCGAACTCTCGCCAGCCGCCGCCGCGCGTATATTAATTATTAGTCCAGGCAAATTAAAAAAAAAAGCAGGAAAGCTGAATTTTGGTATACACCTTTATTGAAGGGTACTAAGTGCCATACTTAAAGTCCCCTAAGATTTGATGACCGCTACCTCCACTTTTTCATTTTCGCCGTGTCCAATGTGAATCCGGGGAGTCCGCGGCGATGCGTTGCGGTGCGAACGAATTCTTCGGATTATTTCGATGTCGTGTTATTCAAACAGGTACATTGCAGTGATGATGATACACCTACTACTAGTGTTCAAAAACGACTAAAATTACATAAAAATTAAGATAATTATATGTTATAAATAAAGATTTGTTTAAATTAATAAATAAATAATATTTTGTTTGTCAAGCAGTAACCGAAATTGTGTCATCGCGATATTAACCAATATTAATTTTTATTATTATATACCTACCGGTTACCTCTATATGTAATAGTTATTTTATGTTTAGATAATAATTATAAAACAATAAACCGCTCATTTGTACAAAATTAATACAAAAAAAAAAACTATGTTAGTCACAATTACGGATGCCATAAGACAGAAATTACCAATTCTATAATATTTGATGTCCGATTATCAAGGTAAATATTGATCCCACGAAATATATTGTAAGTACATTTTTTATAGGTAATTACCTGTTCTATAATATAGTATATAGGTATTTTTCTTATAATCTTAATAATAACCGAGTTATTTGAGAAAAACTTATTTTTCTTGCACAAAGCGCGCTCTAGTGGAGGTAGTGGTCATCAAATCTTAGGGGACTTTTAGTATGTTACTTAGTACCCTTCAATAAAGGTGTATGTACCAAAATTCAGCTTTCCTGCTTTTTTTTCCGCTATTTGTCAAAAATGAGTCTAATTTGCCTGGACTATATATTATAATATACCGCGAAAAGTAGTCCGGTTCGCGACGCGTAACTCACACTTGTCGACTGGGTGGGGGAGAAACTTATCCGCCGGGATTTTGAAATTCGAGAATCTCTCGTTTTCCCCCTCTTTTACAAATAACGCAACGATGTTTGTACACGACGATAATGTTTGTGTGTTTGTACGCCGTGTGTGTGTGTGTTTTTTTTTTTCCAGAGACCAAACGCTCAAATGCCTTACAGACCGGGATTCGAAGAGGACGGATTTTTGAGGACCTTGGCTCCTTTCGAACCCCACGAAATCGAATTGAAAGCGGACAATTGCACTAGAGTAAGTGGTTCAAATGACGATAGACAAATAATCTCAAAAAAAAAACACCCGTCTCGACGCGTTTTTGCGGTTATCAAAACTGCACACACGTCATATTTTGTTATACGTATAACAACCAATCTCTATGCGCCCTTTTCTTTTTTTTCTCTCTTAATTAATCGATCGGTATCGAACGGGTCAATTTTTATTTTTACATCATCGCAGTATAAAAATATCATACGTGACGATATATTAATATTTAAGTAAAAGTAAAAAAACGAAGTAGACCGTACGTGTGTGCCTCTAATGAACTGAAAAACGTTGTAAAAAACGTGGACGATTTTTTTTCATACGCACTAAAATAGACTTATAATATTATGTGACATAATTATTAAGCGTATGATTATTTTTTTTGTTGCGATTGTGTATTACGAATTTTCATTAAACCATCATTGACACGTGAAAAAATCAGGACTTTTGTACTTTTTTATGGGCCCCTTAATAAAAAAACACTTGTTTATTTGTTTAAAGATATTAGTGTGGCACACGCAGACGAAGAAGAACGAGCCGTCGCTGAAAGTAGACAAGGAGAAGTACAAAAACACCAACGTACTTAGCCTGAAAGAAATCATAGTCTGACACATCTCGGCTGTCGTCGCCCCGCAAGATCGCCGCTGGAAACAATATTATACGTAATACGTTATTATTATTATCATTATCATTATTATCATTATTATTATTATTATAAATTATTATTTGGAGGAGAGCACTCCGTCTCGTGCTCGTATCTTAAAGTGATATCCCGTTTTTGAGAAGAAAAATCGGGATTTGCTCAATCGAGAGGTTTTATTTGTGTTTGTTGGTTTATTTTTATTAATTTTGATTGTTTTTTTTTTTTTTTTTGTTTTCCCTAATTACTACTAGTCTCCTCTCGAACGTAACGTTTTCGTCTTTACACTCATTGTTTGTACCCTTAGATTTGTGTATATTCTCGTGAACGCGATCGAAGCGTTCTACTACGTTTAATTTATTATTATTTTAAGTATTAAGCCATTGTATTGTAAAAAAAAACTTCTCTCTTTTTTTTTTTTTTTTCTTTTTACCTTTTCTTTTTGTTAATTTTTTTTCCGTCTCAAAACTAGTCAGTAGCGTTCCCTTGAAACCTGAGCGGGAGGGGGTCATACGTTTATTAATTAAAATTTATTATTATTATTATTATTATTGATATTTATTATTATTTGTATTATCACTATTTTTATTCTTATTATTAATTATTATTATTATTATTGTTGATAACCGTATAGGATGTTGTTCGCGCACAATTCTGACTTAGATCACCCGCTAAAAAGAAATTTAAAGAACCATATTTTGCAAAAAAAAAACAAAAAAAAAACAAAAAACACGCCATAATACAGCCTGGCGTACGTATTCTACTCGAATATTACATCCGATATATCGTTTCGGTCGTATTGTTTCGTATTTTCAAAATAATAATACAATAACGAGAGGGAGAAAAAACACGCCGCCGACGACGGTCGCGCCGGTTTAGAGACGAATAAAAAACCACCCAAGACAATAATTATTAGCGATCGGAATTAAAACGAAATGTTTACACGCCGCCGGCAGAGAGATACACCTACAACCTACAACAACTCTATTGTCAGCGTTAAAGTTTTTTTTTTTTTCCTCTCCCCTTTCCGTTCCTCTCGACGACGCGACGTAATACGCATCCATCCGAAAACGTATAAACAAACGGCGGCGCGGGAGGACAAACGTTTCTAAATTGCTATTTTTTTTATTTTTTTATTCTGCAATAAAATTCGAGGCGTGTGTGTGTGTGTGTGTGTGTGTGTATACACGCGTTCGCGTTCTCTCGCGGGCGCTGCAAATATTTAAATTATTTTTAACATCGCGTTTGGAATAAATAAATAAAAAAGAGAAAAAAGCAGCTCGTTATTCGGTGATGCGATAACTCGGGGATTAAACCCGCCGGAAAGGAAATTTTAAATTCCAATCCGGCCCGTTCGCCGTAACATACGAAGAAACGTGTAATATTACAGTACAATATTACATAATATTATACATATTCGCGGTGTAGTTTTCCGATCGAAACGTTTTGCCGATATTATTATTTACAGCATCGAGCCGATGTCGACGGCGAACAGCGACCCCAAAAAAAAAAAAAAAGCCACAATAAACGAGAGGAAATAACAACAACGAAAAATTCCCCGTTATAAATACGTTTCGCGCGCACCACACGCTTATCGATTTCAAAAAAACGCCGTTAATCTTGCCACAATCGTTAAAATATATTATAAAACGGTTAAATAATAACGAATGATCAAAAAAAAAAAAAAAGAATAGACTTTATGCGAAAATTAGGAAAAAGGAAACAAAAATATTGTCTTATGATATCTTCTTTCTCATCAAGTACAACTAATTACAACGATGCACTTGTACGGTTTGACTAGAGTTGACCGATGCGCAGATTGCCGTGCACTCAAGTAATCAATATAATAATAATCTGATGTTTAAACGACTCCGTTACTCTGTGTTCCACTGATATCTATAATGTGTAATATTGTTTTAGGTAGCGCGCGTGAAAGATCGTTTTCACTTTACTCGAAATAATAAAAACGCGTTTAAGAAATCGCATTGTCAAAACAAAAAAAATCAGACTCGTTTACGTCAATGAAAAAGAATAATTATCACTCTATACACAATTGACGGCTATATGACATAATAGAATTGCCAAAAACGAAAAGTAAAAGTATTCAAAGTCAAACTTTCTCGCGTAAGTCGATGTTTTCAATAAAGTATTATATTTAAAAAAAAAATCTACCGGTCTAAATGTAATTTCATAATATTTTGCGAAATGGTTTGAACAGTTACGGGGCCTCTACCACAAAGAGTTTAAATTAGTATTGTTTTCCCGGGCCTATTTATTTCTACGATTTGTCGTGACCGTAGTAGTTATAATTTTTATTAATTCCTCCCTCCCCGCGGACTCTCGGCACCGTCCGATTGTTATAATATTATTATCCACACACTGCTGCAATATTCGCGGCGGTTTTTCTTTTTTCTAAAACAAATTCCGTTACTCCTCCCGCAAGTAGAAAACGCCGTAAATTCAACCGCGAATTCGCGTCGCGCATTTGTCGGGCTCGCCGAAATCTCGTCGTACGACGCGTATTCGTGAACCACGCCGCCGTAGATAAATTACGTACGCGCTGTGGCGGCGTCGCAGAGTAAAATACCGTCCAATAAACGTCACGTTTAATCATTCGGATTTCTTATACCCTCACGATTTCACCTCTTTTGTTCGCGTCGTTCGTTCGCACGAGGACGAACATCAGTCCGTGTTGTTCGCGGGCTACCGCGATAAAAGCTTATTCGATGCACATTGTACGTAGGACATACATACGACTCGTAAACGTATTTCAATATTGTAAATAAATCCACGCGTATAGTTCGAGGACGCTCTCGGAGGAGGGGAATCTTTAAAAAAAAAAAACATAATTTAACACGCCGCGTGGATTTTATAAGAGACTGAATAATCTATTGGTCAAAGTGAATACGGTTGCGTTTACGAATAGGTGTATTATAAACAATGATAATATCTTCTTTTATAACCGAAATCGTTAATCCTGCGGTTTTCGAGATTTTTGTCTCGGAAACGTTCTACGTTAGGTGGTTTGCTGGTCCTCGAAACGATATCCTGCTCCTTATTTTCCTTATTTCGGCCGACTGTTAACCCACACGGTTTTGTTTAACGTAAAACTTAAAATAATAATTGTACTTAATTCACTTCGCCGCCGATTCGAATACGATCGGTGTCGCGCGCTATTTATTTATGAACATAAATATTCAAAAAAAACTAATAGATTTCATCGCGTATTGACCCGGGGGGGGGGGGGGACGAATCGTTTGTGCGCGCGCGAATTCGCGGATGAATTCGAAGGACACGCGGAAAAATAAAACCCCTCGACGGTAATCCCGTTTACGGCGCGCGCGTTTTCCTTTTCGCTTTTACCACGGGCTTAGGACTGTCTCTGTTGACAGGCAGAATTACAACGCGCGCGCGCGTGTGTGTATGACGCGAGTCCTTTTTAAATGTATACAAACAAACGTACTTATGCATATTATACGAGAATAAAAGGTATCTATTACGCGCTGTCGGCGGCACGTTCGTACTATAGGATTTCGTCGTTGTTGAGAGAGTAGCGCGCAAAATATTATTACTCTCCGCGTTTTATCATTTCTTTTCGATTCCGTTGGACTTTTACGCCGAAAACTAACTACCATAACTCCCGATACTACTCGCTCTAACAACGTAATAATATTCGAAAACAATAGACCACCGATAGAAGTCGGACGCGATTTAGTTTCGTTGTTGCGGTTAGAAATCAAAAAAAAAAAAAAAAAAAAAAAACCGTCGCGTTCGCAGTAAATATAAAACGTCGTAAAAAACAAAAAGTAAATATGTTTATGAGATTAGGAAAAAAAACCGCGTCGCCGACTGGTTTGTCTTTGGTAGGGGAAAAAAAGAAAGGATTGCGCAAACGAATTTTCCCGAGTATTACGATAGGATGAAATATTATTACTTTATTTCGACGCTACGCACACGTCGTCGTCGTTCGACGAGTGTTTCGCTCGATTTTCCTCTCTTCGCATAATAATCCTTTGCCCGCGGCCGTCTGACGTTGTGTAATATCGAACGTAAATTTATAGATTAAAAATTTATTAAATTAAAAAAAAACCAAATAACTAAATAATCGGGAGACGTCGCCGCCGCCGCGCCGTAGTAGATAAACCTTTTGTTTTACCGCGCTCGAGTGTCTGTTGCGATAATAAATCATTATTACCTATTATTATTATTATTACTCTAATCTAAACGATTGCGGGTGACTGGATTGTTATACGCGATTGAAACGCGTTGTCGTCGGGATTCGCGATTATAAACAGTACCTACAAACGGTCGAATTATTTTTCCGATTCCGAACATCCCCGGATACGCGATACAACCACCCACGTGACAACAACATACTGTCCCGTGTGGTCTCGCGGGTCTGTATTATTATCGATCACGGCTAAAATAATTTTAAAAAAAAAACACGACGACTCGTTCGGAAAATCAATTTAATCGATTGGAATATCGTTTCTTTGAGCACGTTATTATTATGTAATCACGTTGTTACAGTACGGCTCGTCGGAAAGACCTCTTGGGGCGAGCTGCTGTGATATGTTTTCGCGAAAATTCCGCGATAAAATTTAAAACGTCTACTCGCGGACCGCGTTTCTTGCGCGCAGACTAAATTATCGAGCGACTAGGGTATTATTACGTTGACACGCTACACGCTTAAAAAATGACAACGTGCCGGTCGAAAATATACGTTCTATCGTGTCCCCCCCCCCTCTATAAATCTAGCGCGGATTACATTTAACAAAAAAAAAACACTTTGTACAATACATATATATATATTACTCGCGATTTTATTTTTAACTATTGTTATATTATTATTATTATTATTATTATTAATCTCAAAGTTATATTTTCAAATCATGATTTTGAAACATATCCAAACATTTTTTAATCATATCACAACGAACTGTATAAACTATAATAACTACTACTATATGATAAAATATAATATTATAACGTATTTTCTCATTATATTATTATGATTATTATCGTTTCGATTGCGCCATATTATTGCTCGTATATTTAGAGTTGACGGGGTTTGTTTTTAAATTAAATCGTCGAGAACTTTTCGATTCGCATCGACTCGAAAAATACAATAGAATTATTATTATTTCTCGATATAATTTTTAACCGATCTGAAATTTAACTTTACGAACAAACGTAAACGGTTTTTACTACACATTCGTGTTTTAATATTAATATCGCGTGTATATTATTAAGGTAACGTTACATTTTTACCTAATATAAAACGTACTGTTAATTCAATATAACATTATAGTACATAGTTTTCGGATAAATTGCACCGTAGCTTTCAAAGACGTAAGATCAATGTGATATTGGCACTCTAAATAATAATAATAATAAAATAATTGTATTTTAATTGATTAACTAATTAATAATAATAATATGTATTGTAATTAATTCTGGAAATTTTTAATTCCGTTATTAAAAACGCACAAAGAAGCAAACAGGGTGCCATAAAAATATAAACTTTAAGTTTTGCATGTGATAATCTATTAGGTGTTGCCAATCATCTTCATCGCACAACAAATGACTTTTTTTTACACCTATACAATATTATTAAATTATCATTATAATTATTATTATTATTAATAATATCATTATTGTTATTATTATTATTATAACGCAGAAACGTTTCTGATTTGTATTATAATAATAATTGTTTGATTTTTTTTTTTTTTATTAGTATATCGATATCAATATAAGGACGATTTCTCTACGTGTTCCGTGTTGGCACGGGGCGGTTTTTAATGCGTGTTTCCGATGTTAAATTATATCATCTAAAATAATATTATAATCCAATATATTATGTATATTGATTTAACTATTAGATTTAACGAAATATTTAAAAATTTAAGCGATTATAAGTTAAGTGACTCTGCGCGTCAGCGTATAAAACGTTTTTCGAAAATATTTTAAACAATATATTATTTATACTTAGCGTACCCACACAATAATAATAATAATAATAATCATCGTACCCGACGGTACTGTTAACAATGAATATTATACTATAAATAATATCGAGTTGTTCGGGAGTTTTATGAAAACGCATACGCCTATAATGTATACCGCCCGCGGGTATAAACGCGTTTTGATTTTGCGATATTTCAACGTCGAGCGGAGATCAAAATTTTTATACTTACCGTGCGTTTAATTTCACCGTCGAGTTAAAGCAACAAAAAAAAAACAAATCGTAAAACCAAACGTTTTCGGAACGTGAGATTCGATGAGATGCTTTTTTCGTTCGTCAGGACAACAACAACGACGACGACGACGCCGCCGTATTCCTACTCGATTTATTTCATCGGAAATCCTTTGTGAAATTGTACGTTTAAATTATACTGTTCTCGCACAAACGCGTTATAGGTTTCGCGAATAAGTCGTTACTTTTTACCGCACAATGGCGTGAAAACCCTCACAAAACGTTACATAATAATATGTTAATCCAGCGCGGCGATCGAACATTGGATTTTTATAGTAAAAACAAAACACCCGCGGGGGCGTGATGTAGATCGAAATAAAAATGTATATTTCCTATCTCGCAACTCGGTCGATTTTCGCACAATTTTCATATTATTATCAACTAGGCAGACGATATTTTTTTATTATTCACCGTTGTGTAGTCCAGTCTCTCTATTACATCGTAATACACACGTAGTGGAACCGTTTGGATACGTTGTAAAAGTGTGCTGCTCAAGTGACGTGTTTGGTGTGAAAATTATCGTTTTCGTACGCGATCGTAAATAATATTATTATTATTATAATTATTGATAATTTACATAATATTATTGTTGACCAACGATTTTCGTCGTACATTGATCTATTTATTTGCTGCTGTATCTGTGTACACACTTATGTCATAAGTAAAGTAGTTCGTAAGGTCGATGATAATGTATTATTGTTAAAATAATATAAACGAATAAAATATAATATATACGTATACCTATTATTTATACAAGAAAAAAAAAACCAAAAAAAAAAAAACAAAACAAAATCTGTAGATAAATATTTATATTATTATATTATAAACGAGGACATTTTTGTACTTATTTTTTTCTCGCATAAACATTTGTATGATTTCACTTATATACTTATACTGAAACGGCGTCGTATGTTGCCTTCGATTAGACATTAAATCTAAGAATGATTTTGTAATAAACAAATTTGTACGAGAAAAATAACTCATTAAACTTCCGCTTGAAATATTATATATAATATCACACGTCTTGTTGTTTGTTGTTTGTCGTCGGCGACCACGATCCTGAGAACTTCCCAAGAACACTTGATTTGCAGGATAAAATCACCGACGCGGATTGTAAGCTCGAGCCCGCCTACGTGTACGTATGAGTCGACTCGATATGATGAGTCTCCTGTTTAATTTAGTTACCTATTTACATTTTACAATGACCGCGTTATTTCTGTCCCTACAGAGTTGCCACTCAGAAAACGGCCGACTGTTTTCAAACTGTACGTTTATCGCTGGTTTTGGAAACGGTTTTTTTTTTTTTTGAAAATATGAACTCGTTCGGGGACCGATCGAATAACCTTTTGATAACGAAACCTCGAACAAAAAACAAACAAATTTATATTGAGTTATTTTTTTTTTTTATCGTTTTCTACTAGGCCGTCGAAACATCAATACGCCAACACTGCAGTCGAGTAATCCATAAATATCAGATCGTATTTTAAGTAATGTTTTAGAATATTTCACACGGACTATGACGCTACGATTGGGAATCGAAAAACTAAATAGCCTCGCGTACTCGACGCGCACTGTAAAAACCACGGCCAGCCGACGACGGCAGCGCGCGCGCGCGCGTTTAATTTCCGGCAAACATCCGCCTGTGACAATATGAAAATTAAATAAAAAAAAAAAACTAAATAAACACAATGTGTCGCAGCAGCTGTATCTAATTTATTCACAGTGCTTTCGTTAATAAACGCAGTGGCAGCGGGCTGCAACCGTACACATTAACAAACCGTAAGATTTTATTTTCAATAGGTTTTTCTCTTTTCAAACGGGCGATAAAACGAACGACGCGGTATTGGTATAATTTCCGAACAAACTCGAATCGCCTGGCTTTTTTTTTGTTTTTACATGCACAAATCGTCCAAAGTAGGTATATTTTAATATAAATAATGAAACAAAACATTTTCCATTGGTTCTGCTCGAGTTTGAATGTATTTTTTAAGCGTTTAATTCGGTTAGATTTTTTTTTTTTCGATCGATTACCCAAGTAAACTTTATGTTTAAAGTCAATTGTAACTTTTCGATTTCTTCTCATCAGATAATAATATAATAATATATTATACTTTCAGCACGACGAGAGGGATAATTCGACGACGAAAGAGATTTTTCACGCGTAAAAACCGGTATGAAATACCAATTGAAAACTGCAGGTAGCGATCGTCTTGAGTCAAGCACCGCGATATTTAGACGCCTTGGATTTAATTCTGAATATTTTTGTTTTATCGTTTTAGTTTTACGGTTGTAGTGGGTACGACTGCGGACGGGTAGGGGGAAAACGACGGCCGAGAGTTGAATATTTAAATTTATTTAAAAAAAAAATAAAATAAACCGGCCCACAGGTGAGCGGGACAAAAGAAGGTTCGAGAAATTATTTAAAAATTCGATATTTCGACGGTCGTTTGAACAAGTACAAGTAAATAGGTATATGGTATTCGTACTCGATAGTTTTAACATATTTATGGATATGAAAAAGAAAAAAAAAATGAATAAATGAATGAAATATTATATTGTATCGATACTTATCATAGCTAGTGATAGCTATATATAGGTGTATAATACATTAAAAGTAACGTGTAAGGTACACCGTGTTCGGCATAATATTTTATTCATTTATTCATATTTTTTTCTTATTTTTTTTATTTTTTTTTTTTGTAGAACAGACTTCTAGAGAAAAACTTGTGATATTCGTATACAATATACACGGCTCGTGTTCGTCGTACACGAACGTACGCGAACGTTCGATATGAAATAAAAAGAAACGAACAGTGTCCACGATGCGTATAATTTTATAATGCGAGTTGGTGACGTGTTGAAGCAAACGATGATGACATTATAATATCTGTTTATTAAAACGAATCGTTTCGTCAAAAGCGAAAATAGAATAGAGCCGAGTAATAATACGTAATATCGTCGCGCGATGTCCGACTTTGGCCCGACGAGTAATAGGAAAAGTCGTGAAAAAAATATTCACTACGCGTGTGATGGATCGGAAAACGTTTTACGACCTGAACCCGCCGCTTCGGCCTGCTCGGGTTTTCTATAATGCGAATAAAAGCTTTTGGCAAAACTATACCCACGTAAGTACCTGCACTTATATATAATATCATCGTTGCACTATTCCCGACAATCAATACCTGTAATAACCGTCGAGATTTTTACCCATGTTGTATTGTATAGTATAAATACAACTTTTTATTTACAATACGTTCGTGCACACTGGCGTGGCGACGACGACGGCGCGGAAATCGGTCGTTTCGAAACTGTTTTCCAGGCCTCCGTGCGAGTCGTCACCGAGAGAAACGTAGTATAATTATGGTGACCAGATATTAAAAAAAAAAAAAAGAAGTACATCGGTATAATATGTATAATATAATATATAAATGGATAAAAATTATAATAGAACATAAATTTAAACTCCTTTATTACATTATTTTAATACTTACATAAAGTATCATAGATTTTTAATCTAACAGTTAAAAATAAAATATATATATATTATAAAACTTAAACCATGTGAATAGCATAAAAAACAAAACTTAATGACAAACTCTTAACAACAACAACAACAAAAAACAACTGGTTATTACTTCAATATTTTTGACATATTTTAACTCAAACATTAAATTTACTTAATATCAAACTAAGTTTAATTTATTAATAAGCAGTTAACTTAAAAAGGAACAAATATCACTATTTTAAATATTTTTGAGATCCATGAATTTCTTTGAGTATTTTTTGATCTGTTCTCAGCATATTAAACATTTCATGACACGTTTCATCAAAATTTGTATAAACTTGCATAACTGATTTTAATGATGATACTTCTAGTTGTGATTTTTTTCGACCATTTTGACGAATTTGGGTAACTTTAACATTATTTCATTTACAGTTATTACATCATTACAAAGAAGTACATTTTAGTGTACTTTATCAATTTACGTAGGACAGTAGGACAAGTATTTAAAAATCAGTACTGTCCTTATAAAATAAGTACGTCTGGTCACCATAAGTATAATATACGTGTTTTACCGCGTTCAAAAAACGAATACGATTTTATATTTACACGAAAATATTATAACGAGGGTAATGTTTCCACAATGTTAACCACTTCCACTATTGTCCAGACGACCAGCACACGTGTTCGACTCTGAGGATAAAGTCTAAAAAGTTTCCGACAAGGACTAAAGACGCTGCACATTCGACGAGGGCCATTTGGATTATAAGTGTTGTGTGTGTGTGTGATGTGGTGCCTGCAGTTTCCCACGAGTGCTTTAAAGTGTGTACTGAAGTTTTTACGTTTTATTTTTGCATTTACACTCTGACGGGGAATGTTTGATTTTTTTTTTTTTTTTTCATTTGGTTTTATCGTTTGTTTCATAGTTTTTACCGCGCGGCACACGATCACTGTGCTGCTCAACTATATACTCGTACTTGGACCGTGTGAAACGAAGTGAACTGAAGCGGTTCACTCTATAACAATATACGAGTAACATCCAGCGTTTATTAGATTTATAAAATTAACTACTCGGTAGAAATTGTTATAGATTCAAATCGTCGTCGGTCCGACGACAATTATTGCGCTACGAACGGTTTCATAACCGTAATCGAATAAAGAATAGGGAAACGAGAGAGAAAACGGTGTTGCAATCTGTGGTAAGTCACCTCGTCGTTTTTACTTTAAACAACTAACGGTTAGATTTTAGATTAAATAAATTTATACGTAAAACTACCGCGTCGTTCGTAAAAAAAAACATGCGTTTAACAAACGAGATTTCCGATACGTATTTCACAACTGAAATACTACGTGAAATTATAATTTTAAATTCTAAACCATTTTCGTGGCTTAAATACCTCGCGCGCGTTACTATCGAACATTGCCATAAGTGTTCTCGATTTTTAAGACAAATAAATACAACACCGTGTCGTTTAGGCAGAGGTCTCTACACGTTATAAATAAATTATGAATTTGCGTTTAAAATGTCAAAGCGATACTTCTAAAATATATATTCATTTATATATTATAATATATACTCGCCTATAATTTATTATAAACGACTCGAATAAAAACATTTTTAAAAAAATTCTTATTACGAAACCGAAGCCCCGGATTTATTATAATTTATTATCGACGTGTACGCCGCCGTACCTATCCATATGATATCGCACACTTTATTTTATAAATCATTTTACGTTTAAATATTCCAGAAGAGTCGATGTGTAGACGAAATTATATCATATTATCGTAAAATAAATCATAATGAAATTATTATATCCGTGGGAGTATCCGTCTCGCGCCCGCGTGCATTGTGTACGCCTTTATCGTGTGCCTGCCGCACTATCTATCAAAGCCAAAATATCCGAGCTATACACGGACAAAAAAAAACCCGCGTCGTCTGAAAAATACAATTAGAATATTATAACGCAGCTCTGCCAGCTGTAAGACAGCTGCTCATGCCCGGCACACAACAACAATGTACGTTGTGTATGTATGATACGTATAATATCGCGTTATTCTTAAAGCGTAGACGAAAAAAAAATAAAATAAAAATAAAATACGTCGTCGGAGCGAGGACTTGAACGCTTCTCGGTATGGACTCGGCCATCCGTTTAATTCGAAAACGGGGCTAACGTTTTTTTTTCTTTTTTCTTCGATTTTCGCCCCCAACAATACACGTACGTACGAATATCCTTAAAAGAATTTTCGTTTGTTCGCGAGTCCAACAAGACGTGTCCCTGAATATTATTATCGTTCCTAATCCCACGGCGATCGTTAGATTTCAAATAAACGTATTCACGACGGAAAAAAGAAAGAAAAGAATTGAACACGATACGCGCTTCACTCGAAATATTTATGTTTCAATGCGACCTCGGATTGAAATGAGGTTTCCGAGAAGAAACAACACACGTTTTTCGACAAACCCTTTCGTCGTGCACAATACAACGTGCACCGTTTCAGAATAAATCACTATATTACGTATGTGTATGAATACGTACGTTTTCGTCGAACAATGTGTCTTAAAGCGTATTGTAATCCAAACTAATTGCTGACCATTATGATAACAATAATCACAGTCTGTATATTGACTCGACGACAGTTCAATAATTATCAAACGACCCGAGTCCAATAGCGTCTTGAACACAATTTTTAATTCGGCCGTGTAAAAAACGAGAGGGAGCGCGTTTAGCCGCGTTAAATTGACCCCACGCTACTCCAACGCCGCGGGCTCCCGTGCAATTAATTACATTTGTAACATTGACTTTTCAATTCGTTTAACTCATCGCACAATAAAAACGATATTTTTTTTATTAATAAAACAATATTGCAGACGATGACAAAACAATACGTATGATTAGGCGGTGCCGTCCCGAGGGCGGTGCAATCGAAGGGCATATTTAACGTCAACATATAATAGAAATGTGTATAGAACATAATCGTATAGGAAAAAGTCGGAAAATTCGGATTAGATACGGGCGATTGATATGGGTGAATAATTAATTGTTGTTGCGATAAATTTCAAAGCAATATTTGCATTCGAAAAACGATTCTTATTTGTGTAGTTATTTTCACGCGCGTTTAATAGTTCTGAAAAAATATTATCTAACATAAATAAATGCTAATAATTTACAGGAGTATTATAGTATTATCGCGACGTTCAAAACCGAAAATTGCTTCAAAACGTTGTGAATTTAGAGGCCTCTCAATATCCGAATCTGCTCGGGCCTCGCGAAAACTATGGACGCCACTGTGACTATACGGGTATGTTACGAATATTATATAATTATATCGTGTTAATATTTAAATTTTATACCGCGCTCGTCGTCGGCGACAATTGTTTTCTCACAACAACGTAGTATTATGTTCGACAAAGTATAAAATATAAAGTTAGTGTCGATACAGAATCGATTATAATTCGAAAAATGTATAGTTTTACAAATAATTACTCGTATAATTTATATTAACGTATGGTATAATTGATTTGCTGCGACCCCTGCGAAAACCGTAGGGTACCGTAATTTTCGATAAACTTTCAACAATATTATTATTAGAAACAAAACGTGCGAATTCGCGCTTTATCCGTCGCGATTAAAATCTCAGCGACGACGTTTTATGTCATACGATAATTTATTATTATTATTCCAACACGCGCGATAATATAGACGACTATTACGTTTAATATCGCCACAATAATCCGTTTAATTGTAAAACAAAATATAGAGGTAGCAGTAGAAACGCGCTGTTTCTAATAATATAACTTTCACATCAAAGACATCGAACTCGAAAACCGAGCTGCCTTTGATTTCGCGTTTGCAGGCCACAGTGCCGTTTTAATCTAATCAAACACATCACGGAATCGAGAATAGATTAATCAACAACTGCGCCGCGGTATCTACTAATACACGGGAAATATTTTGATTAATCTAATCCGTTTAGTTCACACGCGTCACACGCGCACTTGTGATGAAAACAATTATTAGTAGTTTATAATAATATAGTCGAGAGATAGTGTGTACTAACCCGACCAGTACAAAACCGCAGTCGTGTCGAGATTGATGCCGTCGACGACAACGAACCGAGTTCGGTATACAATAATAATAATAATAAAAAAAACGTAACCGTACGAATATAAATATATTATAATAATGGAATAAAACTCGGGCTCACAAAATACTTTCGTTCGCGGGGCACCGGCTCGCTCCCACGTCCCGCAGCCGCCGCGTTTCATTACGTCATGTGCCGGTGCACGCATTATTGTGTGTCCGTTTTTTTGTTGTGGACAAATCCAGTCACGAGGCATTTGAAAGAGAGCTATGCGAACACCTGCAGCAAGACGTATACGTATACGTATAATATACGAGGCGAATATAGGTACCGTTTTTACACCGGTTGTGACGAAACAAACGCACGAGAGACCGCGGATTCTTATCTCTTCCGTTGCGCGCAAAACGAAATATTATTATTATATTATATAACTCCACGAGTACTTTCTCGGACTTTTTACCATATCCCCGCGTGTAACGTGGCCGGCGGGGACGACTCGTCAAACGTGGGATCTCGACGTTACAAACAAACGCGTAAACATATTATAATAAACGGTTTGTTATTATCGTGATCGAACAAATATTGACGGTTTGGCGACGACGACGGTCTAGACTGATACTACCGACAGACGGACGCGAGCGAGAAGCGCCTCCCTCATCACAGACGATCTCGTGTATTTGCGAAGGATTTCGAGACTGCGTTTTCGACACGATAATATTGTTCCGTTTTCGAACCTCGTATAATTATATAGACGCAATTCGTAAAGACGACGCGTATTCGATAAAATACGTAAACAAAAGTTCTAATATTGTCACTATAGCCGACGAAAAACCAGAAAAAAAAAAAAAAAACCCAAGTGTATATTTACTCCCGTCACGACGCCACCTGTACAATATACACATCGACGGCTTCCGCGCCCTCGTATTATTTACCTTCCGGGTCGAGTTTTCGCCCGTAGTACGCGCGAGTGTTTATTAGTTTTAGATTTTGAATGAAGCGAGGAACGTATTGATTTTACTACGCCGTACGTCGTCGTGTGTGTGTTTTTGTCTGTCATCACGTTTTTTTTTCTCGACTTCGCGTATGGTTTCCGGTAGTAAACATTGTTAGTACACGAGTATACCGTAATAATTAGTCGCAGTGTCGACGTAACAATGCCGATGTCGACGCGTGCAAAATCAATTTCCAACACTATATTGATCCGATGACAAAACTATTGTTTCGAGTACGAATCGCCTCGTAAATCGAAACGTGGCTCGTTTTAAATTTCGAACCTCGTGTTTATACGATAATATTTTCTGCTACATATTGTCCCATACATTTATCGCGTCGTCGTCGTTTTAACGAAATTCTAATCCTACCGAACGGTTTTATGCGCTCTAATATGTTCTACGGAACACGATAGCGTTGACATTTATTTCGTTTATCGATTCGTCTGATTTTTTTTCGTTTCCGGTCGCAATCCACCGTATATGCCCACCGAAATTATCGTCGGCGATAACGTCGAGCCGTTAAAAACGTACGGATTTCGACGACCGGACGCGCTCCGGCGACGTCGTCGTCCGGTCTCACGCTGGGGCTCCTTTATGACAAAACAATTCGTACGGTCTCTACAGAACCGGGTGGAAAATAATAATAATTTTTCGAAAATCGTTCACAATAATCGTATAATCAAACATTCGGCCCGCCGCGCTCGAGATAAACTACACGACTCGTTAAAAACGTACGGATTTCGACGTCGTCCGGTTTTACGCTCGCGGCTCATTTATAACAATATTATTCGGACCGTCTCTACAGAACCGGGTGGAAAAATAATAATAATTTTCGAAAATCGTTCGCAATAATCGCCGCGGCGAATAAAGGTTGGAGACCACTGGTTACGCGTCGAGATAAACTAGTCGTCGCGTCGGCGCTGTCGTCCGCCGCCGCCGCCGGAGGGGTCGTAACGTCCGGGTCGGCGGTGTGTCGAGAGGGTCGTTCGGTGAAGTTGTGACGGTCGGACCAGGTGGCCGCCGCCGTTATCTCTACGCCGCGGGGAGCACCACCGGCGGCGGCGGCGGCGGCGTCGACCAATCGTCGAGAGCGAGTGTCGCGTTCACGAGCGATCACCGCCGCCGCCGCCGCCGCCGCCGTATCGTTTCCGACTGATTTTATCACTCGCGACGTTTTGCGTCGGTCGCGTTCTCGCCTCGCTCACGTCTCGCTCGCTCTCGCCTCGCTCTCACATCGGTCGATAGAGAAAAACCGAAAACAATACGCTCGCCGTCTACCGTTTGTCCGCGACACGCTCGTCGTCTTCGGCCATGTCGTCGAATCGGTAACGCGGCCGACATGTACCCGAACGCCGTCGAGCGGAAGATGGTCCTGTTCTCCGGTCGTCCGACGCTGTCGCCGTTGCTGTCGCTGCTGCTGCCGCTGCTGCTGCTGCTGTCGGTGGCCGGGCCCGTGCGAGGTGAGTGACGTCCACATCGATCGACTCGACTCCGCGTCCCGTACCTACCTGTTACGACGAAGCCGAAAGTTTTCCCCGGTCGGAGTTGTACGACTCGAAAGCATTGAGAAAAGTGTGTTCGTACACGGAACGCGCCGGCCGTATAGGAAATAATAACGTCCTGTTCTTTGTTCGGTGCGACGACGAAACAGATTCCTTTGTTTCCTCGATCGTTAACATTCTACCGTTTTCGATGTCATTACATTGTCTCCTACGTGCTCTATGCGTCTACAGATGCAGTCGAATCGTCGTGATAGAGTCCTCGCACTAGTGTGTTGCTATTCGTCCGCGCTGTTCGTCGTCGATCGGACGATTATCTAGTTGTCCTTTTCCGGTCGCGTCTGTCACGAACAACATTATTCATCTATCGCTCACTGCATGCCTACTTTCAAATATACTCAGTGTTGTAACGCACACTATTTTTTAGACTCTGTCGTGTACAAATTGGTTTTTCGTTTCATTATGCTGTAATGGTAAAGACGGGTTTGAACACATTGAATGTGTGTTTAAATTGAGCGATTGAAAATTGATTTATTAGAACGATTATAGTAATCTATTGTGAGTTTATTGGAAAAGCTAAGCATAATATTATATTATACCCAATAGCTGTATTGTCTGTTGTAATAAATCAATGAAAATCAGATAACCTTTTCAATGAAAATAATCTTATAATTAGCCCCCGCCGATTATATCTAATTAGAATTACTAAAAGTTATAATAATTTTACAGTAAATATTATCATTCTAGATAATTTTACATGCAACTGCAACCAGCAGCGTTGCACTGTTGCAACAATAATTATTGATGGCTTTGTGGATTTATTTTTTCCAATTTATACAAATTTATTACATTTGGCAATATAATAATGTAACAACTAGAAAATGCGCTCTCTCCCATCGATTCAAATTTACTAAAAACTATTCACTACCTATAGTTATTTTTTAAAGATATTATTTTTGACTAGAAGTGTTTGATGAGACGTTTTACTAAGGAATTGTCAGTGGCTTAGCTAGACATTTTTTAAAGCCCGATGTCTTAATGAACATGTTTACCAAATACATTTTTTTATTTTCTGAATAAAGATAGAAGAAAATAATTCTCATATAAAAATGTGTTTCGTTTCATTTATATGCCAACAGACAAACATTATTTATGCCTTTTTTCGGTTCTTTTTTACTAATAAATGCTATTTTGTTGTGGTTTTTTCCCCCTTTTTGAATTGTCAATCGATCACAATTTGTTGTGTTTAAAATTAATTGCAATGGCAAGAAAGCACATTCGCACGGGTATTCTTTACTATCTCTTTTTAAATAAATAAACAATCGGTTTAACAATACAAATTAAACAGGAAAGTTAGTCGGAAACCTATTACTTATATGTTTTTATTACATTTTTGCCTTCAAATCCAAACCCTAATTATTATTAGATATGTTTTTATCATTACTGTTATTTATTTAAACGTTGTTTTTTGATTTCAGGTAGTGTAAGGTTTATTACTGAACCCAGCGATGTCATAACAACTGCTGGAAAAACCATAAGGTTAGATTGCGAAGCAAAGTTTGACAGTGTCGCGACATTGCCACAAATCAGATGGAGGTTTCCAGACGGACAATATTTCGATTTCATTGGAGACACGAGAAGGTAAGCCTATGATTCAACTATTATTTACCGTTTGCACAGTAAATTTTACAATTATTTTCCTTTAGTCTATCAATATTCAATTGGTATCAATAATCTTCGGTAATTTCTATTGAGAATAATTTAGTAATACTGTGTAATTTTATAAAATTAAAATTATTTTTCGACAATCCGAGTACTGATCCGTATTACTTAAACAATTTTAACGCGGCCGAACGCAAATATGTTTTTTATTAAAAATATAATAATTGTAATTTCATAATAGCACATTTTACCTACTCTCTGCGATGTTGCTAATTGATATTATGTAGGTGTCTAGTGCTGATTATATCGTGTAATTACACATTGAAAGATTTTATTTTATTTTTAATTGTTATGATTAGCAATTCTACATCTCATTTATCATACATTTCATAATAGTCTTGTACCTCATTCGACAGTAGGTTACAAGTGTTAATGTACTTGTTTATGATTTATTAAATTTCGTCTTATCTATTGTGAAGTTTTGCTCATGCCTGGCCATTAAAATTGTTTTTAAAACCAGTAATCATTATCACTATTAATTGCATAATTTAAACCATAAAATGGAATGATATAATCACAATAAGCTTTTAAAACCTAATTTAAAACAGGTTTCCTATTTATTTTTTTGTTCGAGATACAGTTAGCTAGGTTTATTTCTTACATACTAACCGTGAAAAAATAAAAACATTTTATTTTTTATTTCTAGATCTATATTACACAATGGATCTTTGCTGATTAAAAACGTGTTCAACGATCATGAAAAAGATACTTCCGAAGGCTTCGAAGCATATCAATGCGTGGCATTTGTCGATAACATCGGCTCAGCAGTCAGTCGCATAGCAACTATAACTCTTGCACGTGAGTTGTTTACCTTTGAAATATTTATGTTTACTTTTTGGCATACTAATGTTTATCTCAACAGGTTTGTCTCCGTTTGAAAAGCAACCGACAAATCTAAAACTTTTTCCCGGACAATCTGCTCATTTCTCTTGTCTAATTAACTCTCAACCGCCGCCTAAAATTACTTGGCTCAAAGACCACTCGCTATTAATTATAGACGCTCGTATGACAATTTTCCCTTCCGGTGAGATATTTTAAATTGAATTAAACAAGAACGATCATCAAAACAATAAATATTTTACACGTTGTTTTTAAATGTAGGAGCTCTAGAAATTGATGACGTTCATAAAGGTGACAGTGGTGCTTATCGATGTAACGTCACTGGATTAGATCGCCATAGACTGAGCGATCCAGGAATTTTAACGATTGACGAAAACGAAGGTTATTTATTTATTGAAAACAATATTCAAAATTAAATTAAATTTACATTAACACTTTAAATGTAAAATTTTGCAGATAATATAAAAAAATTCAAAGCTCCAGAGTTTGTCGCTAAACCTCATTCAACCATAGCCCTGGAAGGATCAGTTATAACTCTAGATTGTGCAGCCATTGGAAATCCACGGCCAATGATATCTTGGTTAAAAGACGGTGCCCTAATCGATGTTGCGTGAGTATTATTAATTATAAATTAAGTTATGAAAAAACAACAACATACGATTCAAATTTATGGATAGTTTATAACGAAAATTAATTTGATCTGATATCTTTTTACCACAAGATTAGGTTTCCCTTAGGTTATGACTGTTTGTTTTAAGATAATGTTTATACCCATACTTTAATTTAGTTTTTTGTTTGATTCACTCATAACATTTGTTGCAAATTTTAGTTCCGTCGAACAATATAATTATATATAGGTCATTTCTTTTTACTATTAAACATTTTATCATCGAGTAGATTATTAACGAGAACAGTTAATTTTTATCTGAACACCTTTATAAAAAAAATTTAACAACTAAATTGGCATTTCAATGTAGCTCAATATGTTTTAAAACTGACGTTTGTCTTTAATTGACATTATTATTTAAAAATTACACGTACAATGCATTTTTTAATTATAAATGATAACTACAATTTTAGACAGTTTTAGAAAGAAAACATAATTCTTAGTTGGTGTTTCGTTTGTCAGACGTATGATAAAAAATAAAGCGGTTATCATATAATATATTATATCGGTGTGTATATTTAAAAAATGAATATAAATTAACTATGTATAATTTATTTATAGATACCTGGATAGCCGATTTAGTTTGATCGGTACTGCTTTACAAATAACCCAAGTAAATAAAAACGATGATGGAAATTATGTTTGCCGAGCAGAAAACCATGAAGATTCTGTCGATGCGTCTGCTACTCTAGAAGTCTATAGTAAGTAAACATTTGTGTACAAGTTGTTTATAAAATGACGATAAAACATTAGTGTCTTATCGCACATTTATTATAGCTCAATCATTGTTTTCAATTGTTTTTTTAAAATATGATGAAAAGAACTCTTAAAAATAATAATTAAATTTGAATATTAGATTTGAACTTCATAATCAATCAATCGGTCTATTTAGGTATATATTAATATACTGTTTGTGATTACAGTCAAACCTCAATTCATTCAAAAACCTAAAGATACAATGGTACCTGAAAAAGAAGATGTAACTTTAGAATGTGAAGTGGCCGGCAAACCTCCGCCACGAGTTACTTGGCTAAAAAACGGCGACAGAATCAAGCAAGACGAATATCTACAATTTGTTAGCGGGTGAGTTATTTACATCGTGTCATGTAAGAATGTAAAAATGTCTGTTACCGTCTATAAAAAGTGTAGAATGTTTTTACAATTATAACATTAGATTCTTACCGTACCTACAATGTCTCGAATGTTCTAATAGATTTTTTTTGATTCGTTTGATCAATTGTTGGCATTTTTTTTTCAGGAACAATTTAAAAATTTTAGGTTTGATGACTGTGGATTCTGGAATGTTTCAATGTTTAGCGTCTAACCCTGCCGGAAATATTCAATCGTCAGCATTTTTAAACGTCTTCCACGCAGGTAAATAATTTTATTGGGTTTTAAAATAACTGGTGCTTTTATTGAAAATGAAATAGACTCTAATAGATTACTCGATATCAACAAGTTAAATATTTGTTTTATTTTAGTAGTATTGAATAATTTTAATATTAATATTAATAGATTTCTTTTTTTTTTTCCTTATTGTTGAATGTTAAATGTATTAGCTTTTTATCGTTTGTTTGCCATTTTATTATTTTCTATTGTTTTTTAATCAAACAAATTCAATTTAGTTTTGATACAGTTTTAATAGTAATTATTATGTTTGAAAGTTTACTATGTTAATACACTAAATAACTTAATGTACTATAATTTATAAATATTAACTAAGGAGTGGATTTATATTATATGCCCCGAAAAACCTACAAAATATGATTTAAAAACCCCACGATAATATGCAATTGCAAATTATTTAATAACACAACTTAATTTAATACATAATAATGAAGTAGTCTGGCGTGAAGGTGCTCAGCTACGCTGGTCCAGTGCTCGTCTGAATCGCTCCTCTCTCTGGGTCCCTTATATATCCAAGTTTATCGCGTGCAGATTACTCCGTGTAGGCCATTCTTGGTGTCCCTTCCGTTGCGGTTTCGGCACATCCTTCATAATTTAGATAAACTATAATACTGTGCATAAAATTGATATTTTCTATTTAAAATAATATTTTATACTAATCTTACACTGTAATTCCACGGATGTGGTTGATCGATATAATATTTAGTTATATTTATAATAATATAATAATCTGGGTTTATTCGTATATCGATACATGACCAGTGACAGCACTATTGTGTTGCCCCATGTTAGAGTTATATGTATCGTGGATACGTAACATAATTAAACATTTAAAATCAAACTATTCTTAGATTTTATTCAACGGTTGGTAATAAATAAAAAAAACTAACCATCTAAAGCAAACTAATAACGTTGGATTATTTAGTTTAACATTGTTTTTATTGTTATTTTTTGCTTGTTTTGTTTTTGTAGACATTTTATTTATTTTTGTTTGCGTTTTGTTATGTTTTTGCTTTATAAACAGACACTTTACCTAGTTCAAACAGTTCTACAAATATTAGTACTGATATCGTCAACTCATTATCTACAGCTGAAAAACCAAAGGATTTAAAAAACAATCTACCCTCTTCACCGAGAGCATTAGAAGTAAAGCTTGTGTCATCTAGATCAGCCACTTTAACATGGACTAATCCTTTAAAGCCAAATGGCGAGATACTAACCTATACCATATTTTATCAACAAGAAGGCTCTGACAGGTTAGTTTTCATGAACAATTTTCAATAAACATTTTCCTCTAATCTAATCTAATATTGTTATTATTATAGAGAACGTATGACAAACACATCGCAGACTGAAATAACCATCACCGGATTAATACCAGATAACCACTATCTCTTCAGAGTAATAGCGGTAAATGAATATGGCAACGGTGAGAGTTCGCCCCGTTTGAAAGTAATGACTAAAGCAGAAATCAATTTGCCCGGTATCCCCTTGAATGTTACTGCTAAAGTCATTTCGTCTTCATCGCTGATTGTCACTTGGTCTAGACCAGAACACGGTAGTGAGACTTTAAAAGAATACAAGTTATTCTATATGAAGGTAATGTACAACGATCAATTTATATATATATATATACATTGATTTTTATATTAACCTTATTTTATAATTTGTACAGGATTTAACGAACGAAGAACGATTCTTTGTAACGAAACATACCGATCATGAAATCAACAACTTGACTCCGTATACTAAATATAAAATTTGGGTAGTCGCATATAATCAAAATGGACCAGGAATGAATTCTGAAGAAGTAATCGCTATCACTAAACCTACTGCCCCGACGCTACCGCCGCAGAACGTTGTCGTGGAACCCGTTTCTTCTACGGTAAATCATTTAAAATCGTATAATTTTTGAGTTGTACAATAGTGTATTATTTATATTTTGTTTTTTTAGGAAATCTGTATCAGATGGGATCCTCCGCCAATATCTAATCAAAACGGAGTTATAACGGGTTATAAAATTCGATACAAAAAACAGGATAAAAAGAATTCCGGAGACACCATAACTACAGCCGGCGATCATACGGAATATACAATTTCTGGCTTAGACAAAAGTTCCGTAAGTGATATGAAATTTATTTAATTATTAGTTCATTATTTTAACGGTATTATTGTATGAGTTTTTAAGTGTCTTAGAAATTATTATATTATAATAAATTGTATACATTAATCACAAAGATATGTTATCACTCACATAATATATTATATGTTATTTTGAAAATATTTAAAGCGACTAAAACCGAACAATATTCAAGTCTGGGCTTTAATAAGTTCAAGTTTAGTTGGTTTTTTTTAAAATTACATTTGGTTTTTAATCATTTTAGTTTTTCTTTTTTTACTATGATGAGTATACATTAAAATAATGATATATATTTTAATTTTCAGACGTATCAAGTTCGGTTGTGGACTTTAAACACTGTTGGACCTAGCCCAGGGACAGAATGGCTTACAGTATTGACATTTGACAACAATCTCAAAGAAGATACTATCCCGGATGCACCTACAAATTTTAAAGGTTGTTTTCAAAGTATGATAGTAATTTCACACAATGTTTTAATTGATTATTTATTTCCAACAGTTCGTACATTCTCGAATTCATTGCTAGTAACGTGGTCTCCGCCCAAAGACAAGAGCATAATCGTTAGAGAGTATATACTATCGTGGGGCAAAGGTGTTCCGGATACTTATGTTGAAAAGTTAAATCCTAAAATAAGAAAATATGAAATTCGTAATTTGGGTTAGTTGTGAATTTATTTCATACGTTTCATAAGTCCTTATAATATCTATGATCTATTAAAATCATATTTTCAGAACAAAATGCGGATTACATATTGTGCCTGGCTGCTGTTAATGACATGGGCGTCAGCCCACTTGTATATCACACGGCATTAATAAAAGAACAAAATATTATGAACACATTGGAAACAACAAATCCATTGCTACCTCCGATCGGCTTAAAAACTAATGTCATTTCACCTAATGCCATTGAAGTGTCGTGGACCGACAAGTCTCCTTCAGATTCAGATGTAATTTTTCATAAAAATTTACCAACAATTAATTAATTGTCAACTAATTTATTTGATAATCTCAATTACAGTTCAACATTGAAGACGAACGTCTCTATCTAGTACGGTACAATGCATATTCGCCTAACAACCTTCGATATAAGTATATCAATACGACCGAACTTTCCTGCATTATAGACGATTTGAAACCCAACACTCAATATGAGTTTACAGTAAAAATAATCAAGGTGAATTAAACTTACATTTCTTGTGCAGTTCAAAATATGAAACGACATTAATGATTTTATTCTATATTATTTAGGGTCTATACGAAAGTGCATGGAGTATGATTGAGATGAATAGCACTCAAGAAGCTAAACCAGCATCACCGCCTAGAGATTTAACTGCTGTTAAAAATGATGAAAACTCTCAATCTGTAATATTAAATTGGCAGCCTCCGAAATTTTCAAACGGACAAATTATTGGTGAATAGTTGTAAAGAAATGTAATTCAACAACTTTTTAACTATTATTTTTTTCTTATTTTAATAGCATATCAAATATTATTTACTACTGACAATACTAGTTTAGACAGCGATTGGGTGTCCGAAATAGTCGAAGGGGATCTCATGTCGTTCACCATCGAAGGACTAACACCTAATACTTATTATTATTTCAAAATTCAATCTAAAAATTCTGTTGGTTATGGTCCTTTTAGTCCATTTACTAGTTTCAAAACAGTGCCAGGTATAATTAATTAAATTTAAATATGTTATCAAACATTTCATACTTAAAGTGTATGTTTTTTATTCACTTACGAACATTTATTTCAGCAGGTCTTTCTTACAACGATGGAACGTCACTAAAGGGTATAATAACTTTAAAATGATAAATATTTTCTTTAGTTGTATGTATGAATGCTTAATTTAATTTTGGTTTTGTAAATGTACAGATGGAAAAAGTGGTATTAACAACACAACCATTTTATATATATTAATTGCTTGTTGTTTATTACTTATATCGTGTATTGGTATTGGAATCGCTTTGTTGTGCTGTAAAGAAAACAAACCCTTAAGAAACCGAAGTAAAAAAGGGTAATTATTTGTTTTATGATTTATAAAAAAAAAAGAAAAGAAAGTTGTATTGAAATTTATTTCATCCAATAAAAATTTTAAGTATATTTTACACAACAATGTCATTAAACTGGTGCTTATTGTATTGTCCGAATTAACGATTAAAGTTATACTCAAGCATTGCATCTGCCAGTCATTGATTTTTTCCTAAATTTGAAAAAAAAAAAGGAATAGTTTTTAAAAATAATTTTTGTCTTTCGAATCTAGGTATATTAAAGGCTCGACTGGTAAAAATCTGAAAGGAGCTCAGTCGCCAAGTATTAAACCACCCGACTTATGGATACATCACGACCAAATGGAATTGAAATCTATGGAGAAATCTTCACAAGGTTCGTTAGATACCAGTTCTGGATGCGGTCAAGGAAGTACAAACACTTACGACGGGCCCGACACGCGTGTCACCATACACCATGTACCACAATCGACCAATTCTCTAGAGAAAAGTAATTACGTGTCTTCTTATGTGGGTATGTATTTATGTGTGTATTTATTTATTTTATCCATAACATGATCATTGAAATATCATTTTCATCTGTTATGTGTATGATTTTATTTACTTATTATTTTGCACGCTAAGTTTTGTTTATTTTAATTTCATATATAACAAGGTAATACAATAATGCAACCTTTATTGCCAGAAGAAAAAGTTTCAACATTAAAACGCTTTAAACCCAAACCTGTTGTTTTGCCTGTTGATTCATTTGATTCTATTTATAGTGATTGTAAGTTGAAATTTTATCATTTATAATTTTTTTTTATCTTTTTCTCTTTAATGTCCGTTTAATTTATTATTTGATAGACTATTTAAAATATGTCCGTGTTAATATATTTAATTCTCTGCTCGTTAGCTATGGCAACATTGCCTCAAGAATCTCGCTCGCCATTCCCTAAATCTCAATACGCAACCACTACTAGAGCTCATGTAACAGTAGATTTAACTGCAGGTAAATAAAATGAATTCAATTCTCAAATATACCTATGACAAGGTGTTATATTAATCGTTTGGTTTTTAGGAGCTCCCGAAAACAATTATATTGTTCAAGCCACTACGGTTCCAGACAAGTTTGAATCTATACCAGTATCATCGACTACCAACCTTCAGCAACAACACACGTAGGTTCTTACTAGTATTTATTTTATCGATTACAGTCGAGTCATAAAACAAAAAATTAAAATGATATAAATACCATTTATAATGTAGGTATAATATAAACTATCTAAACAGTCGGTTGAGACTATAATATATTTTTAAATCAATTAATATTATTCAAAATCGCCTTTCTTTTTTACTTGAAAGTACCTTGATATATTAAAATTAATCACTATGATTTAGACACGTTCAAATTTTAAAAATCATTCTCTCACTAAAACCTCGATCGTGTGTTATTTATATGTTTATTTTCTTAAGACTCAAGATAAGATTGATTGTAAATGATACTACGTAATTAACAATGATACGATTAGTTTGATTTAAGGCACTACCATTATTTTGCGGTTATAGCCGTGAACTCATGAGCTAAAAAATCATAAACAGTAATGATTTATTGAAATAATTTAAAGGCTTTTTCATAAAACAACAAACAAACTGTAATAACAACATGTGTAACAATATTTATATTGATTATTAAATCTACTGTAAAGATGAGTGTATAATAATTATTAATGAGCATTAAATTATGCTTTATACTTCTCTCTGCCTTGACTGAGTAACGTCACTTATATAAATGTATTTGTATAAATATTATTTGTTAACCATCTATTTCTAAAATGATATGTAAAAAAAAATGTTTATTTTATTTTAGAGGATCATTAAACTCTAATGAAAAAAGGCAACAGGGTCATCCTTTGAAAAGCTTTAGCGTACCTGCACCTCCACCTCAGTCAGCACCTTCTACTCCTCAACAAAAGCACATAGGTATTGTAAAAACACACAAATCAAGTGTCATTATTTATAATATGCATAATCCTTTTTTTTTTAGTAACAGTCAGACCTCAAGGTTCATCAAGTCCATACAAAAAAAGTAACTACCCAACTATAAATAACTCACCGTCAAATGCATCCATGGCTAGTGGTCCTAAAGCGTGGAAGTCTCCATTGACTGGTCTAAATCAAAGAGATGTTGGCACTGAATTGGAATCTATTAGTAAAATACAAGTAATATTATTATTGATTTACTAAGTTAGATGATTTAAATTACAATTTGTGTATAGTGTAGACAGTTGCCTGCCCACAGAGAGAGGTTGCCCGTGGCCGGGTTCAATTCGGAGACACTGCGCGTCAGCAGTGCCGCCTAATTTTGCTCGGCCACTCTACCCACGATATAATGATAGCAATAATTATTTTCACTTGAATGCAATTAAATAATTTAAAAAGTTTAACTAAAAAATTGTTGTAAAATTGTGTGGCCTTTTTCTTAGTCGTTTATCTAAACTCAGCGGTAGTATGTAATAGGTTAGGTATTATAATTACACGATATAACATAATACATGTTTGCACAATAAATTATTGTTTGCTATAAATGTTCATTTTAATATTTAATATTGTTATTGTCTATATTTGTTTACAGACTTCCTATAGCACAGAAGAACTCAATCAAGAGATGGCCAACTTGGAAGGTTTAATGAAAGATCTGAGTGCAATCACCGCATCTGAATTCCAGTGTTAAACACAATTTTAACTACAACAATAATTATTAAGTTAAGTGAAATTTAAAGTTTAAGATAAAACTATATTTAGGTTAATTATGTAAGTATTAAAATTCAGTATATTATCATAAAGACTGATCTCTGATATATACAGTGACCAAGACTACCACCCGATTACATTTTTAGGGTCATAAAAATATATTTATGAAAATATTGCATCAATTTTTCCATTCCTGTTTTTTTTTTTTAAATTTTTTTGTCGGTAATTTAAGTAACAAATTGATTTTCATTTAACTAGCAATAACTTATGTTCCCATTTATAATTAAGTTTGTATCTCACTCAAACAGTTAGTGTATATTTCAACATAACTATCTATTGTCAATTCTTTGTAACGAATATGTTCGGTACTTGTTATGAATATCACTAAATGTATTAAGGTACTTCAAAATGCAGTTGCATGCAAAAACAATTCATAATTGCTTATTTGACGTCGTATCAAATAACTACAAATCAATTATTTTAATTTGTTACAATTAGACTTAAGGTGTAAATATTCTATACATTACTTGAAATTCCATCATTAAAAATGAACATTTTTTATTTAAAAATTTAAATTTCTGCATAAAAAAAAAAAAAAATTATATATCATCACATTTTTTGTCATTTCATAAACTAACACTGTCTTGATATAATGCATATGCTATATACACTGACTGATAGTTATCGTTATTATTTTCAACAAGTCGTAATAATTAATGTGTTATTCCATGTATATAATCTGCATACATAATATAAATGACCAAACATTCAATTTAAACTTTTTTTTTAAAGTACAAATTATTTATTCAAAAATAGTGTGATTAAAAATTAAGTATAAGTATTCCAAAAGATTAAATTTTACAAAATAATATTAAAAAAAAGAAAAAAAAAGAACGACCTCTCAATATCTGAAATATGTGCACATTATTTTATGTTATCGATTATGAATTTTATTTAATCATAATTTTTGATCGTAGACGTACCAAAACACATCATTATTTGCATTACAGTTTACGGTAGCTTATTGTGAATATTTAACACTTAATATCCTTACATTATTATTTTCCCACTCGTCTATTTTATACCAACAAATTACATTTGATCTTGTTAATGAATTGCTTTTAAATCTCTAAGACTTTTTAAAGTTACATTATTTATAATTTTTCTTTGATGGCAATCAAAATTAAAAAAATTAAATGATAATTGTACACTAGTCAATAAACTGGAGGTCAAACTGTATCGAAAAATATTTTTATCTAAAATTCAATATTTTGCCAATCATTTTGCTATCAATTTCTGGTATTTTCAATAGCTTCATTCTTTCATGACAACTATGAGTTTGATAAAAAAAAATAAGTTATTCTAATTGTCATTATTGATTTGCCCAATCTTTTCAAGTTTTTTTATTCTTTTACTATCGTATCGTATGTAAAAAATGAAATATCACAGTATAACAGGAATAAAACTAAAAAAAATTAAATGGTTGGTATTTATTGTAACAATGAGTCATGAGTTGATCTTTACTCCCCTTAGATTTAAACATTACTACTGCCACTTAAATGAAACTACTGCAATAATGCATCAAAATCATTTGTGTATTATATTTGTAAAATAACGTACCCCAAATATTTGTACATATTTTTTAATTACATGTCAAACATCATTAAAATGTTAGCAGAGTTTTTACCATGTGACAATAAAATGGTAAAATGACTAATGGGAATTATTTGTGAACGTTATTTTGTACAAATTATTTTAAGAAATATATACATATAAATATATATTATTTTAATTGATATAATAATCAAATTTTATTTAAAAGAAATATTAATGAACAAATGTAACAGTGATATTTGCTTTATGATATATGTATAATTTATTTTTATAATTTACTGTTTAATTTATTTTATATTTTTATATTTTTTCATTTGTTTAAAACTAACACAGACCATTAAATATGGTTTTTATATTTAATCAATGTAAAAAAAGTGGTATTACAATGTAACACTTTTTATAATTTCTCATTTCGCCCATACTTAACTTATTGATATCTTCAATACACATTAATACAACTTAATTTACTTAATTTTTTTCCTTATCAGGTATCTACCAAATCTCACATTTGAAAGTGCCTTAAATGATTAAAAAAAAAACAAAAATAACTACTTTTAACATACCATAACATTGTCTATTATGTAAAAATAAAAATGATTTAACATTTATTTAATAACTAATATTGTAACATCACAATTACTTCACATAACATCACAATATTACAGTCTTTTTTTATCTTATTCGATTTTGTATAAGCCTTAATTTTAGTCACTAATCCTATGTTTTAGATCTCTTTGTCAAATATTGTATTTTTTTTCTTTCATTTCTTAATTAATGCTTTGTGCATAAAATTTATAATGAAAAAATGTAGTTCCTTTTTTTTATTCTTTTTCTTTTGTCTATATTGTATTTGTAAACCTACAACAAACTTGTACATTATTTTTAATAAACATTTTTTATGCGTCATAACATTAAGATTTTGTAATTTGTGTTTAATAAATCAACTGCAATGTTTTGTGTAAACAAATATGTAACTTGAATAAATATTAAGACACCCTTACTAACGTTTAAACAATTTAATGTACTTGAAGTTTTGTTCAAAGTTATTGTCTTAGGTACATTTATCAATTTAAATCTGCTATAGGACAAATTGTATGTTTCGGTTAGGTTAGATAAGTTTAATATTAACTTGATATTTTTGTTCACCCAGGGGAAGTATTGTATACTACGGGCATAGAGAACCCGGGACCCAGAGCTCATACTGGCGAAAAGTCCCAAGCAAATGGTAGGCAGGCGACGGTGTAGGGAATTGCAGAGTCCCCGTCGCCCGACAATTTCCGAAAACATTTCCGTCAGACATCGTGTACTGCTCTCGTAAAAACCCGAATCTCGAGGTGGTCATTGGAAAATGAAACGCTCGACATGAAAATCGGTTTTACACGCACTTTACATCCATACCTACCTACCTATTTTAAAGTCTTAACTCTAAGTTTTATCACGTATTAAGTAAAACAGGAAAACACTACACACGACCGTTCATAATCGAAATTCTATCTTGTCTCGTAGACACACATCGCAGTGTCATTTGTCAAACCGACGACGACGGCGGTTGTCCTTAGACGACGGCGTTGCCGACGAAAAACTCGACGAATTAACTTAACACTCACCTACGTATGTGTATACATCTCGCGTGCGCAGTGAATGTTTCTCTTTTACTACACCTGACTGATATTTTACGGATTTAGATATTTATTTCGAAAAGCGCACAAAGAAAGGATAATATTGTTTTAAAACGCGTCGAATCGAAAACACAAAACCATATTATTCAATGTGGATTCAAACGAAAAGTGATAAAATACCATTTATCAATACGAGAAGTCTGACGGTGTAGGTAACCGTGATATCGGACCCACGAATCCGACCACCTTAGATATTATTATTATTATTATCAATTAGTAATATCATTATCTACAAAAGTGATTGAAAAGCATTTCAAGAACGCGTTTTCTTCGTACTCTGCGCATACTTTGTTTAAGGGCCCGACGTGCGTTACCAGAGTATGGAACAGACGTTACCGGGCTGGAACCGCGGTCGACAGCTGCGATTCGTTTTCGCCGGCGACCGTTATTATATTACGGTAGGTCGTTCAGTCTCTCGCCGTCGTCGTCGCGTAATGGTGCCGTTTTTTCCGCAAATTTCGTCGTCGTCGCTCAATCGTTCAAACGGTCGTCAGTGCGCGAACATTTCGCTTTCGATCGTCGCCGCCGCCGCCGCCGCCGCGGTGTGACGGAAATACAATCGTGCGCGGGTGAAGTGCTTGAAATTTCGAAAACAGCGTCGCAGATCAAACGTACGTTACCAGAGTATCGAACCGACGTTACCGGGCTGGAACCGCGGTCGACAGCTGCGATTCGTTTTCGCCGGCGACCGTTATTATATTACGGTAGGTCGTTCAGTCTCTCGCCGTCGTCGTCGCGTAATGGTGCCGTTTTTTCCGCAAATTTCGTCGTCGTCGCTCAATCGTTCAAACGGTCGTCAGTGCGCGAACATTTCGCTTTCGATCGTCGCCGCCGCCGCCGCCGCCGCGGTGTGACGGAAATACAATCGTGCGCGGGTGAAGTGCTTGAAATTTCGAAAACAGCGTCGCAGATCAAAACGTGAAATCGGGCCGAGAAAAACAAAATGGCGTACCACGAGTAGGCCGTTCAGTCTCGCCGTCGTCGCCGTCGCCGTCGCGTAATAGTGCCGTGTTTTCCGCGAATTTCATCGTCGCCGGTTAATCGTTGTGTCAGTGCGCGGACATTTTTTTTCTCGATCTCGATTGTCGCCGATTGCCACCGCCGTGGCCGAGCTCGGCCGCCGTCCCGAGCTCGTCCGCCGTCCCGAGCTCGTCCGCCGTCCCGAACTCGTCCGCCGTCCCGAACTCGACCGCCGTGGCCGGCTGGAACCACGGCCAATGGCTGCGATTATTTTTCTTCGGCGAACGCTGCGCCCGTCGCCGTCGCGTAATAGTGCCGTGTTTTTCGCGAATTTTGCCGTCGTCGGTTTAATCGTTGTGTCAGTGCGCGGACATTTTTTTATCAATCTCGATTGCCACCGCCGCGGTGGGACGGGAATAAAATCGTGCGCGTGTGTTGTGCTTGAAATTTCGAAAACAGCGGCGTAGATCAAACGCGAAATCGGACCGAGAAAGAAAATATGGTGGATGTCCGGTGAGTACCTTATACCGTTCATTATATATTAGATTTATTTATTATACATTAGTATCGATAACCGATGCCAACTCCCATACATCTGATTATCGTGTACATCACCAACCGAATCGTCCGGGCCGTATTTGTAGTTTGTCGTTGAATGGAAATCCCACCAAGTTGGGATGATTTTTTACACGTTCCGTGTGATTAAATTTAATTATTTAACAGCATGCGTTACCGTTTTTACCTCTGTCACCTCCTTAGAGGTTTAATCGCCTTTCTTATTGCGCGCCTAGAGCATTAGATAGAGCACTGTTTCAACTTTCAAGTTCGTACGTTGTGTAGTTTTTGAGGTTTAACGATCAGTGAGTGAGTGGTATGTAATATAATCTACAATTATTGCGAATCCGACGTACTTACGATAGACATTAATATACGATAACACGTACCGCGAAAACCGTTCGACCGGCGATACATTGCAGCGATACGATATGGCCCGCATTATTATATTATTTGTAAATTCTAAATTAACATTATAAACGGTATTTCACTCATGGCATATTATATACATTTCGGCTGATAATGTTGTGTTTAATATTATTATTTACAATAGTATAAAGTAATATATAATCGTTATAATATATTAATATTTCATATTATTTTTTATTAACTCTAATTTTTAATTTCTTACGACTACGACGAGGGAAATGAGTGGGCTACTTATTGTTCTGTTGGGCCGTTTAAAAATATTTTCTGAATTCGTCACAAAATCCCGCGCATGTCTATAGGTACATAATTTAAAAATTTGTTTTTTTGCATCTATTCAATATATCATTTGTTCTTAAATATATTTCGGATTTCAATGTTTAAAGAGTATATTTAATAATTTAAAACGATAAAATGATAAAAAATAAATAAATACGACTTACTTACTCATATTTCACGCGTGTTAGGTTCTGTAAATCAATCGACGAATGGGTCCTTGCCTCCTTGGTCGGCATAGTAAAACAAAAAAAAATCATTTTTATTATACCATCGTTATTTGCTGCATAAGCCAATCACGTTATATTTTTTTACTCGTTACTCGGTATAGAAAGCAACAAATCGCCAGCGGTTTTTATTTCTAGTGTGTATGCGTCTATTATGTATATATACATAATAAATAATATAAACGTATGTATAATAAGACTATTTAATATCGCTAATGTCGGCCCCGGTAACCGGGTGAGATGTTAGTCGGTGATAAGACGGACACGTAAACCCGAATGAATTATTGTGTGTGCGTCGAGGGTACAGGAACTAAGCATTAGGGTTATTAATAACGGTAATTACTTTACATTTATATATAAATAAGTGCATACACGTACGTCGCGCACAGCTGTTGGTAAAGTGATGGCCTGGCGTTGTATTTCGTGTTTTTTCGCGTGTCGATGTAGTGTGCCATTATATTATAATACATGCGCCATTAACTCTTACGATGTTTAACAGTACTAGCAATTCGGTACGGTACTCATAACTTTTAGAGCCCACATTATTGAGGGATGATGTCGGTTCTATCGTCATTTACAGTTTTCACTTGAATATTAATTAACTATTATCTAGTCCCATACTATAGTCGATAAGCCACCGTATAAAATATTGAATCTATTTTCTATAATATTATATAGTTAAAATGTCTTTTCATTCGTCTTAGGAGGCCCTATAACTTTAAATAAAAATAAAATGTTTTCAATTCTTTTTTTAATTTTGCATACAAACAATAGCAAAAATAATGCGTAGAAAGCGCAACTATTACAAAATATGCGATTTTATTATTAACTGACAACTACTTTATTATTTTACAATGTACTTGTTGCATTTAATTATATGCACCTCCATAGTATACAATATATAACATGGTTAGTGATTATACTTCATCAGCACTTCGATGTCGCATAAATTAAAAAATTAATTATTCCGTCATGATATCATATTTTTATTTTGATACTAAGGTATGTTTATCATATTAAATCAAATTCGCTTTTTACACGATGTTATACGTTTCACTGACATATTGTAGCGACGTCAAGTTTCCCGCCCAACAAATTTATCACCCGGTTTTGCATCACGATTTAAAAAAAAAAAAACTGAAAAAGGCAATTACATTAAATTAACATGTTATACATTTTTTTTTTTTTAATAACTATTAAATTAACTGAGTTATTAAAAATGTAATCCCTTATTTAACTTTTAATTCGATTAATTTTTTTCTTCTCGATTTTAAATTAATTGAAATAATTAATGAACAACTTGCCCATCATTTTGAAAAAACCACAACTGGACGATAATAGTAGTTTAATTTTTTACTTTACACAGCATTTAAACTCATTAGAATATTTTTTTAATTATAATCGTGTAAGAATAGTTACTATAGACAGTAAAATTATATTTATATAAATCATAAATGTTCCGATACGCTTCAGAGGCGCCAGCTGGCTGTAAAAGTGAAAATCTGAAAAAAAAATCGTTTAATTCATTTTTGACATAAACAAGCAAACCATATTATTAAGTCGTTGGTTGGTTTATGTAAAATTATCGTTGTACATAAAATTACACATGGAAAAAAAAAAATTGTTTTTAAACCTCATTCGTATATTACAGTCGTGTCTACTACCTACTATTGTTTTACTCGTGACTAAAATCGTTATTGTAGGTTTAAAAAGAATTGGAAATAATTTTTGACCGTATTTGTTTATTACACACGCAACTTTATACATTTGACGTATATTTTATCAAACGCATAGTTCGATCTAGTGATATGATAAGGATTTTTAATACAGATTTTGTGAAGTTGGACTTTTATAGGTTTTCAGTCGGTTTTCAACTCATTTTAGTGGGTCGATAATGATATAATATAAAAACCGTAACAAAATCGATCTCAATGTTGCCTCCCTGAATCCTCGGGGGCTTGTGTCAGGGGTAGAATTTCCTGCGTCTCTTTATCTATCGAATTTTTGGAACCTCTTAGCACGGGTCATGCGATAATATTATTTATGCAGAAAATAAGTTTTTTTACCTGTGATTTTCGACTCGTTGGTGTATTGGATTTTATTATGGTTTTATCGGCGCGAAATATTTTATAATTTTGTTTCTCGCGAAAACGACGGTATTCGAGCAGACACGCCAGTGAGTCCGAGTGCGATCTTGCGGGGGGTCGGACGTGGGCACGTGGTTTTGCAGTTCAGTAATAATGTGCACACATAATAAAAAAAAAAACAACAATGACAACATGCAAATCTTGTTAGATTTCTGACTCGGTGATCACACATGAAGCGATACTCGCGTATTGTTAACAAAATAATGTTTCTTGAAAAAAAAAAAAATCCAGCCTACTATATAAAATATTATATGTACATTTATTTCTACGTTTGCTGATAGACATATGTACGATGCCGTGTAAAATACAAGTGCAAAATGCACACACGACGATGTACAAAACATAACCTCGCCATCTGTGGTCGATTCATTCGTTATACACTCGCATGGACACGTCGTATCGATAATGATAAATAATTCTTGCGATAAATTATTTCGATTTTCGACGTGAATTGAGAGCGATTATCGGAATCAACAAGAGCGCGCCAAAGTAGAAAATATTGACAACTTTCCTTAGGTTCTTGATCGATGAAGTCATCATCATCACACGCCCTCAAACTGAGTCGAAAATCTTTAAAGTTATTTCAGTGTTCGAAAATTGTATTTTCCATTTTCTAGATTTTATACTATACAAAGCCTTTATAAGACAGTTTTGCACCAAACTTTTAAGAAATCCGTATTAATTTATTATCGTGGGCGATACCACCCCCTGGGAGGAATTTTAGTCCTTCGGGGATGGGGAGGTTGGAAGGGGTGGTGAGCTTTCAAATGCGGAATAATGGAAAAACTAAAAACGTATTGTCGCACTAAAAATGAAAATAGTCGATTGCGACCTCGCGATGGCTACCGTCGTTCACACGGATCGCTCGACGACTAATTTGCCGACGACGTCCGACGATCGGCCGGTATCGTCATAACAATAATTTAATATCGCATTAACAGAGACGTCGGCGCATCTGGAACTCGTCCAGCGTTGCTTAACCGTACGGCCATTAAAAAACGTAACTTTTAATTCGCTGGTATGTGAATAATTTCCCGTTACTCCAGTGAAATAAATCACTTTGGTTTTAATTTAACGAATAAATAATAGTTGAAACAACCAACCTACAGGTCATAATTATTACGCGTCGGCAATTTAATATATTTAACGAATGCAATTATTTTATCGCGTATTTACATACATTATATTCGATTAACCTATGCGGAGACCGCGCATGTACGTATGCCTGCATAGATTCAAGCCATTACAAACGGATTTACATATTTTAATAATCTTTTAAGAAAAAAAAAGAAAAGAAAAAAAAAGTTATTATGTACTAAAATCCTTGCTCTAGTTGCCAACGACGTGGAAAGCTTGTATCTACACAGTGGTAGTATCGGTTGGGTATACGCACTATCGTCAGGTGACAAGTCGCCGACACATTCTTTAACATATTATCTCTCTGTTAACTTGGAAACTAGTTATTCAATGATTATTTTCAAAGCAGACGCGAATATCAAATGTCGTTTGAACTGAAACGTTTCAAAACATAACAATGGTAGAGTATTTCGAGTACCATTCCACGATTAGTTCGGAAAACTGCAAAACCTATTTATTTTTTTACATTTACATATAATATTAAACCACAGCCATTTTGCGCGTGGATTTCATTGGTTCGACAACATTTTAAACCATTGGCACGAAATTAACTACTAGTGTTTAGTGATAAATATACGAAAACGTAAAGCTTAGTCACGATTGTCCTCGGAGGAGGAGCAAAAAATAAAATCAAGTTGTAGAAAATTCGAGTTATCAAGGTTACGCGATTTATATCCGATACGTTTGAAAGGACATGCTTAATATTATTACCTAATTCTTTTTTTATTTTCGGGTTTTCGTGACTAGACTGTTGTATAAATAACGATCCATATTAAAGTTATATTGGTAAATAATGCATTTGCATTTAATAATCACTTTTGAAAACATTTACATTACAAGTTCTTTTAAGAGAGAATAAAAATCTATACAATAATATATATATTATTGTTTATTAAATTTATATATAATACATTTTCTGTATCATTTGTACATTTCATTTCTCGGTATCATTAATTTTTTTTTTTTTTCGGAAATAAATGAAAAATAATTTTTTTATGCTTGCGATTTTACTATACAGACACGAAGGATTTCAGTTTCAAACGATTTAAAATAATTATTAAATAAAGCGGGAGAAATTGTTTTTTAAATCGTTTCGATTTTTTTTTTCTTTATACGATTTGTAACTTTTCGACCTTGATACTTGCAAAACAAATGGAACACTTATTTATATTTTATAACAAATTACATTCTGGCGTAAAATTCTAAATAAAAAAAAAAAAAATTAAAACATATCGAAATTTGTTATAAATCTTCGCTTATGAATATTATTATAATATATGTAAATATTAAAACGAACGAAATGATGCATTGTTGATTTAAATAACGACACATTAAAAATCGGTTTAGACCACATTCAACGTGTGTATACACGTTTGATTTGTATATTATGCTTTATGAAAAATATGTTATTATACTTTTGGATCAACGCAATATTAATCAAAAATTTCATTATAATAATATTATACTCGTACGTTGTCCGCAGTGTTCGGCATGTTAAACTATTATTTTTCATTCTTTCTTTTTTTTTTTTTTTTTAAACAACATTTAAATAAAAAGTTAAAAAGTCATTTATTATTAAACGTATGACTTATTATAACGAATGTTAATTAATTTTATTCGTTATGTTGTAAGACACGAATATTCATTTATTTGAATAAAGACATAAAACGAGTAATCCGGGCACTAAATGTAAAATATTTAAAAAAAAAAAATCGTATTATTAGATAATGTCAGAGCTTGCTTTTAAAAAAAAAAAAACTCTTTGCCTTGACGATGAGATTTCTACTTTTGCTGATAATCGCACCGTGTGCTATAAGAAGCAGCTTCTCCATATTGGTGAGATAATTAAAAACACTATTTTTCAAAAAATCCTTAATGAATTGGCTTAATGATCACTGTACGTAATAAATCGGGTTTGCAAAATCTCCAAGTTATGTGATCGAATGGTTTATTTTTCATTTTTTATTTTGTTGATATTATCAATCCAGAATCGGCTAAATAACTAGTTGGTTTACTACTCAGCGTACTGCCGCGAACTTATTGTAAACCGTGTAAATAATTATTATTAGTTCAAATATTTTACCTGATACTGCATACAGCAGTGAGGAGGTATGTCGGTCATTAGAAGGGATAAACTTATCGTCTTAATTCAATTTGTCGTAATGTATGCGTTTTATAAGTCTGTGACATTAAAACAAACGTGGGTATTTGCTAGTTGAAAAGTTATTTATCAGAGTCAATTATTTTATCACTTTGAAATTTAACTAGTTATTTAATTGACTATTGATTTCATCGACTCGATAAATTTTTGTATAAATTTAAAATACCTTCTTAAAACGTTAAAACTTGGCATATTATTAAAGTCGATACAAAGACTATTCGGTCAAGTTAAAATAATAATATTACTCGATTTTTTACGGTCGATATACGAGTATAAAAGAATATTAACATTTTTAATTACACAAATAACTATAAAAAAAAAAATTGCGTTGACTTAAGTCACTTATACAAGTGAACAATTTTTACTAATTTCTCCACCTTTGACTTGAGCAATTAATTGCTCTTCAGCGTTAAGAATTTTTAACTTATTAGTATTTTTCTCATATATTTTATTATTTTTAATTATTTATCATATACTTCCATTTTTTTTTTTTTTTTTTCTGTTGTTATTTATTACAAAGTGAACATTTTTAAGTTCGTATAATGTAAATTTCGACAGGAGAAATAAAACAAATACGATTAAATATATGCGTTAATATTTTTTTACTACGTAATTCGTTGTGGTCAATATTTCAACGTCTGTAGTAAATAAATGAGTGGGAAAAATATATGACGTAGCGATTATTATAAAACAAAAACTAACGTATTTGTTTTTGCAAAGTAAAAAAAAAAAACTTTTGGGTAATTTAAACAATTTTTATCTATGGATATTGTCTACTTTTAACTAATTTTTCAATAGTTTTAATATAACAGTAAAGTGTTAAAATAATAAGGCCTGACTAGTCTATCGAAGCGTTTAAATCAAGACCGATAATTAGTGAAAAAATAATTTCTGATCAGACTAATTTTAATTTTTATCTACTTAAAATTGTACTCAAAGCATATACGCTTTTTTTTTTGTAATTCTTTTCGCCGCGAGAACAGCAGGTAACCGAAATCTATAGCGAGATATTTCGAAACCATTTCTAGAATTAATAACCTAAAGTTTTAGGATTTTTTTTATCTCGATATCAATAGTTCTTAATAAGTTTTATCGTTGACTCAGAATTCAAAACGTTTTCAAGAAAATTCTCTACCTCGTTTCCCAATATAAAACAATCGTCATTCTTAATAAATTAAATAGAACTTATAGCGGCCAATTTAAATTCTGAACTTCCTGTTTATCATACCGTATATATACTATAAGCGGACGAAATTCGTAATTTAAAGTATGGATTGTACATACGTATTATTGATAAAATAATAATAAAAAAAGAATCTGTATAAGTATTTTAATTATATTTATAAATAGTTGTTAATCGATTCGCTGTTTTAAAAGTTCGTGTGATGAACATTATATTATATGATTGTTATCCATTGTTTTAAAATGTCAATGTTAATTAATTTGATGTAATTGACGATATCTCTGATTAAAATAAGTATTGCCTTATTGGTGTTAAATGTTAAATGCGATTAACGTATTAATTTATTTGAATTCGTCGTCTATAAACACGTAAATCTTACAATATATTCTCTAATATCTCAGTGATAAAATACAAAACGTTTATTCATGCGTTATAATTATTCAAAGTAGGCACCTATTGAGACATTTTCTAGCCGTATACTATTACTAATAATTGTTATTAGATATTATGACGTTATTATAGAGCTTTTATTATGAAATAACGCACGTATCGTTTTCAAGTTTTATTTTATTTTATTGTGATTTTGAAGATTCGAAAAGGGCTCATCTCCCTCAAGCCTCCCTCCCGATTCCCATTTAATGCTGTCTATACTCGAAAGTAAATCGCACGCTTGGTAAAAAAAAAAACGCTATTATTATGGTAATTACTTAACACGTAAACACGAATGATCTATAATATTAGCGCAATAAACATTCAATTTACGATATACGCTTTTGAAACGTGATTATAGTATGGGCAAATGATTATACTTTTCATTACACTAATATACGTAATAATATAATATATATAACAGTACTAACACGCAGCACCTGCGGAAACTACATGTTAAATGCTGAAAATCCTCGTCGGGACGTGGGTACTGTCGTCGGTCGTATTTTAGCGAACCCGTTAATTAATAATATGTAAATGATTTAATTTGATTATTTTTTTACCGAAAAGTGATTTTGGCAATATTATTTGATGAGTCGTCAAATTACTATTTTAGATGCGACGGGGAAAATATTACGTACACTATTTTGATCTATTAGAGTAAAACATACAAAAAAATGTAAATATGCATTTTTAATAATATAAGTAGTTTTTATTTATCTTAAAATGTAAACAATAATTATTTTATAATAGTTTAATAATAACATATTTAATATTAAGTCTAGACTAGAATAACTATGTCGTAAAATGTCTGTTTTGCGTGTACAATGTACACTGTACATACGTAACCCTATAGTAAGCAATAACATTATTCTCATGTAATAATTTCAATCAAAGAAAAAAAAAACTACAATAACATGATTTGTAAAACCATCTAAGTTGTCTGGAAATTATTATTAATGATAGGCACTCTTTTAGCAATATCGTAATGGAAAATATAGTAATAAAAATAATTGTTGCATTCAAAATAGGAATAAAACTATTATATTATTATTATTCAAATTTATTTTCACACGGTTAACATTCGTAACATTTCATTTATTTTAATGATATGATAGTTTTGATTTGTCTTGACAAAAACCTCTATAAATCGAACATTTTCACGTTTAAAAATTAATCGTATTATTATGTAATATATTGTAATATTACACTCGCAGAGTGCTTTTTTCTCGTCATCCGACATGATACAGCAGAGAAAACGTAATCTCATTCGACTAATATCGAGTTAAATTCTTTGACAAGTCGTCGCGAAACACATCGCTGATTATTATAATATTATATCATCGTTATTGTTGTTATACTCAAACACATCCCGAGACGTATTGCTCTGTAGACGTAAAAAAAAAATAATCAATCGTATTCTATATAAAACGAAAATTTTTCGGCGCGCTTTTTCACGTCATCTCGTCGTGTCCC
>OX402540.1:5419157-5506646 GCA_948098885.1 Drepanosiphum platanoidis
CGAGCGAGCCGGCGCGCACGCGCGCACAGGTGCGGCGGCAGTAGGTATATCGCGCCCGGCGTGTCAACCGCGTGTGCTTGGCCTGGAGAGCGGTCCGCGCGCGCGCTCGCAGAGGGAGAGAAAGACGTCGTCGTCGTCGCGCCGTCGCGGCCCGTTTGTCGTATCGCGTCCGTCGGTCACCGTCGTTCGTCTCGCGTTCGTCTCGTTTGTTTGTTTTTTGTTTTTTTTTTTTCGTTTTTTTTTTTTTTTTCTTTTCATTTTTTTCCGCGTCGCCGTCCGGCTCGCGCGCTCCGCCACAGTCCCGGACCTCCAGCAGTCGCGACCGTCGACCGCGCGCGACGCGTTTTACGATTTTTAATTTTTCGATTTTTCGATTTTCGTCGCGACCGATCCGGCGTCGTCGTCGTCGTCGTCGTCCGTGCGATTTCTTTTCGCGAAAAAACAATACTACACGTGTCGCGCGTAATGCCTTGAGAGAGGTGTGCGCATCGGAAAAATCGGATTTTTTCCCCATCGAACTCTTCGTTTTGTACGACATCATCGTATTTCCGAATCCACATGGCCGGGCACTAGAAGTTCTACAAGAAGTGAGTACACTTTTAACGACTTAATAATATATATTATTATTCGGTATCGTCTTGCGTTTTTCGAAAAAAATTTACACGATGGATAACGTGGCCGTTTTTCCAGCCCCTTACCTCGCGGTCTCGTCGACGACGTTCTTCTTCATATTAGTCGCGCTTTTTTTTTCTGATTTTTTTCACTATACTCATAGTATATACCCTCTTACCTCGGCTTTGTCTAACCCTTTAACCCGATACCCGACCGGAACACGCTGTACACACGTATCATCACTGTTTTGTAAGAATACACATTGAGTCGGGACAAAACGAGTCACGTCGTGTGCTTTCCGATCGGTGTGCAGGTGATAGGGCTCTCTATAGGCACTCTTTTGACCCAGTCGCCAAATAAATCTCTTCGCTATGTACTGTATTATAATATTATTATCCCCGTGTAGGTGCGTATTTCGCGTGTACGCGTACAGTAACATATTATTACTTGGGGTAGCGTTAAAGTCTCTGCGTCGCGTACACGCTCCGCGTACGCACTTTCGGACGAAAATCCACTCGCGTGCGGTCATTATTAACACTTGTGCATGTAGAGATGTATAGCTATTTTAAAACGGTTGCAGGGATAACGAAACGATAACCAAACGAACGATAGGATAATTACATTTTAAACTACAATAATAATATGTAGATACACGACGTCCTGTTAACCCTGTTTGAAAGGCTCCTCGTTTTTATCGTTCAAAGGTTATAATATTAACACTCGACGTCTGATTTAAAAAAACCGGAATCTCGTGATTTTCGAACTAAAATTTTATGTCATTTTTATGCGTTAAAAAAATTTAATGCACTTGGCGATATTTTTGTAATCTCGTGGTAATTATAACTCTACATGCGATCTGCTACTAAAAACAAATAAACTTTTTCCAATACACCTAATTAGTGCAACCTATTAGATTAGCAGATAATTAAAATTATCGACACATATCTCCCATGTGTATTAGAATAACAAATCTGAAAATTAGTTTAAAAAGTTTAGAATAATCAAACGAGTGGTGTTAATTCGTGTTAACATTTAAAAATTTTTAAAACTGTTATTTTCTGATTAATGATAAAATAATAAAAATACGCGTTTGTGTGATAGTGTTCGTTACACATTCTCTACACGCACGGTATTTTCGAATTAATTTACTGTAATTTAAGAAAAAAATCCATTTTTTTGCTTCGTAAAATATTAAATAATACGCGTGTCTTCACTTTTAAAAACAATAAAATGATCAGTTTCTACTTTTTTTTTTTTACTATTATCAATATATGAAACTTTTGATGCGCAAAGTTCAACAATCGTTCAAATAAAAACTTCACAATACCTAACAACAGCTTTTTAGTTTCGTTTTAAATTTAATAATTTATCTCGTCATTACTACAAATTACATTTGTTAAATTATTAGTACAATTACTTGTAATAATAATTATTATTAAATATTATTACAGCATTTCATATGCTTTTATTCCGTAATAATTGTTATAGTTCTTTATTCTATTGAGACCAAATTTTTAAAATTAATTTAAGCAATATTATATTTATCATAGTAGATTTCATACCACGTAAAATCCTAAAATATATATTTCACGTAGGTGGTTACAGCGCGTTTCTCGTATTTGTTATGTCACGCTGAAAAATTATGCTTTTTAATAATCAATTACGTTTGCCATATTTGTGAATACCTATGAAATAACCGATTTAATTTAATATAAAATAAAACAACTCTTAAAATTACGTTATTAAATTTCATTCGAGGTAAAACCCAAAATGTATATTATCACACTAGCACAAAACGTATTTTTATTTTTTTTTACACTTTAAATCAAATTCATTTAAAATTATTCATATATACGACGATTTTTTTTCAGAAAATCGTATTTTAAATAATATGTTCCTATAGCTGATAATTTTCGTTATTGACTTTTAAATTCGTAAATACCTACGTTATTGTCATTAGATCAATAAATATTATAATCTTTTTCTTTTCTTTTCAAGACGATAACGGAAATAGTTTTTCGATATTCGAAACAAAACTATATAGGTAATAATTTTCTTTCGGCACTCGAGTCTTTTTTACAGGGAACAAATAATAACGCTTTAACCGAGTAGAATACGATTAATAATTATCATCTCGTTTGGTCTACTGCAGTAGTCTTTTATTAAACAAACAATCACAGTCCACCATAAATCTCGTGTTTATTGAATAGACAGAGTCATGATGATTATGTATGTTTGTCGATCGTTACTGACAAATTCCATGTTGATTCCGCCACTAACGGTTTGTACATAATATATAGAGTATAGTTTTATCTTGTATTATATTGAGTCAACAGACTCTACTCTTCCTTTTATTGAAATCAAATACCAACGAATCGATATCATAGTACGCGATTTCGAAAACCATATATACGGCGGCGCACACAATAATATTATAATGTCATGATATTCACATGACTAGCGAACTAAAAAGAAAATCCATTCGAAATAAATAATTCTCGTCTGTTTGTGCGTTACGACACATTTCGGTTCGTCGTACACAAAATTATTTGTATTAAATGCGTACCTCGTCGTCGTTTTCTCTAAAATTCAAAACCGCCGAATACGATTGGATTCCGCCCCGGGCGCCGCCGACCGAACGCATAACACAACGTACGTCGCGTAGTATAATAATAATAATAATACGATACGCGTTACGCGCTCTCGGTGCAGCGTTTTATTACGGTCCGTGGTAAAACATCGTTGTGCAATTTAAATGCAAACTTCCAACCCGCTTTCGAACCGAATCGAACGGCGGCGGCCCGTCATCGTGACTCCGCGCGCGCGCGTACGCAGACGAGCGATTACCTTCGAAACGATCATTTTATAACCAACGCGTACAAGCGTTTTTTTTTTTTTTTATCAGAACGGATTACTTACCCTACAGGTACACCTACTACTCCCACGCGTACACGTATATAACACACTTTGATACGAAAACGATGTCGATCGACAGTGTTATATTATAATATGCACGTGCGCTTGCGAGACTTATCGCGTGCATTCCTCGTGGATTCTTAGGGCTCGGATCTATATGTAAATATGTACATGTTTTTTTTTTAGTACGATTTAATTTAGGCGGTGGTTTCGTTTTCAATGATTTACAATGAAATTGTACGAGCCGCGTATTTTGATGTTACACGTTTTTATATTTCGTGTCGACTTTTTAGAAATCGCATAACAAAATTATACGATAGTCTTTAAAATGTAATTTACGCTCGAAATGGGCCGGGTTATCGCATTTTATGACAAACGGATTTTCAATAATATAATATCCGCAATGTGTTTTTTTTTTGTTAATTTCGGATATAAAACAAATTTTAGTTTTGGTTTTTCCAATACGTATAAATCCGAGCTCAAATTTCAACGTATTGTAAATAATATTATATATTTGCCTAATACGAAAACCGATAGACGAATCGTTGTAGGAATTGAATTGATCGGGCCCGAAGTTCCCCCCCTCCCCCTCATACCCGTCTCGGTCGTACGCCAACAGATGGCTCGATAAAAATGTAAAATTATTCCGCCGCGTATGCGCGTTTCACGCGGCGCGGTTGGCTTTTAAGAATAAAACGGGACGGAATATCGGCACCGCGTCATAATATATTATTATATGTTGTTCGTTTATAGTTCCTATATATAAATTATAGAGTCGCTAATGAATATTTATTCCTCAGGAATTTAAATACACGGTGTGCCCAGCCGCCGCACCGATTGAGATTTAATATTCATTGACAAGTCAGAGTGTCTATTCGCCGCTGCGCTCTAATTAAATATTCTTTTCGTAGTAGTAGTAGTAGTAGTAATAATAATAATAACAGCATTAATATTATAATGTTCGTAATAATAACGTGTGCTCGTCCTATACGAACGACCGACCGATCCTGCACGACTAAATCGGGCACATGGTGTTATTACGTACCTTCTTATTATATCGAGGCGTTTGGGTAGGCAATTTAAGTACGTTTTTGCACGCTTATCCGTCTGGCTGCGTTTGTTTGGTTTTTTTTTTTTCATGCTTTACCGACCGCTACTCTCTGATATTACTCGTCGTAGGCACGTTACACGCAGTCGTTATAATGATTATGTCTGATATTAAAATATAACATTAGCATAATATTATTTTTTAACACCATTACTAACTCCGGTAGTGACATTAGTATTATTTCTCGTCTGTCGATCATTCTCGACTTTTCCGCAGAAATTACCATTATTGTTCGTTAATCGCGCGCGCATTGCAAATTACAATAATATGCGAGTGATCAAGGACAGCGGTCCGTAGGGAAACCCGTAGAAGGGGACGCTGTGCGTAGGCATCTGCGTATTAGAAAACCAAGGATGAGGACGAAGGCTCTTGTTTTTTCGCATTAAATATAATAGTATACGACACATACGATTGAAAAATTGACGTAGGTAATTAACATTTTGCCGGTCTTAACCCATTTGAACGTAAATTTATAATTCGCGGCGACGAAAACTCCATAAAACGGATAATATATATTATAAACACAACACGATTAATACAAGATTGCATTCTTTTCATACTGCGTTGTTCATTTTCACTAAATAACAAATGAAAATAATTAGCTTTTTAAAAACTGTTGAAAAACAATACGATATTAATCATACGAACAAAAACAAACTTTTGCGATTAAATAACAATATAGATTTAAATTTACTGTGCTCGGTCAATTTTGCTCGCGTTAAATCTCATGTGCGAGTTAACGTATTATTCTAATTTGGTACATGACGTATAAACACGAGTAGAGAAGAACGCCGCCGTCGCGTTTTATTATTATAATATTTTAAAACGAATTACAGTTTTTTTTTTTTTTTTTATTCCACTTATAAGTGTAATGCCATTCAAAACCATTAACGCGTGACATGTCGAGCAAAAATAAATGGTTTTTTTAGACATTTCAAGGAACCGTCCGTACGATTGTGTTTGGCGTTAACAACTTTTTATTTTCGTTAATTTGTGTAATATTTATACGGAATAATATTATTATTTCGACATGTTTATACAATTTTTTTGATACGCGCGTGTACCCAACAGTGTGTGCTTCGGTACACATTATCATAAATCGTTTTGATGCTGACATTTATTATGGCTATACTTCTCATTACATATTCTCGGGTATTATAACAAGACCGAATTCGGGTTGAGAGTTTTGTCTTTCGATTCCCGGTGTACAATATTCAATCTCGAACATTTTTACATCCACGTGTATAATATTCGTTTGTTCCGCGCGGTTTTCCTCTTTTCTCGTCTACGTCTCGTGTTAAATTCGATTCACGCGATTTCCTACACGACAGTTCGCGAAAGCCGCCGCCGCCGGTGACCAACAATCGCGGTCGGACAAATACTCGAAACGCGCGTTTAATTAAAAGAAAAAAAAAAAAAAGGTCCGAGCACTTTAGACGTTGACGACCGCGGAGATTCGTTTTTTTCTTTTGTTTTGGCTGCAGCAGGCAAACGTCTCGATTTAAACGTAAATAAAAATATAATTATTATGCTTCTCTTTTTTTCTTTTTTTTCTTTTCACAGTCTACTTGTTTGCGTTACCTTGCACCGAGATTATTATTATAAGCGAGCGATTTAAAAATTAGTACGAGAACAGTGCATACCATATTTTTCAACTCTTATTATAATAATCGAACCCATTACCATCGAATGCGCGTGTTAAACACTCATCGTATCGAAATTCGAAATTAATTTGGATGCATTCCCATACGCCAATCATATCCAACGAATATACGGTGCGCAACTATCGCACGAAAACGATTAAGTTATTATATAATTACTATAGTGCTCGCGGACGTTATAACACGACCGCCGAGAATAATTCGTTAAAATATGCGTTTGAAAACGTTATGCAGTTTGTTAGCTACGCGGTAGTGTTTTTTTTTTTAAATACGAATGTAAAAAAAAATCGTTAGTCAATACACCCCGAAACTCACGTTTGATAATTTATTAAAAAACAATTCGGGGTACCGGGAAATAAATATTTATCGTGGCGGCGGGTCACTAGCAATAGAAATCGTGCCGTCCTTTCGTTTTCGAAAATCTTTTCCCCTTTTCTTTCGAGCCAACAAAAAGCAAAAATAATTGATTGTCAATTAAATCGTTATTTATTAGATATTTAAAAATATATAAAACGTTACCGTGCACAACATACTGATAAAAAGACATACTTTTGCCGTTGCAAAAGTACGTAGAACAATTAACGTATTGAAAAAACCAATGCTTAAAATTATTACTCGTTTGTTATTCTATTTTTTTTTCTAAACAAAATTAATGAGCTTAACTTAACTTTTCCAATAACCGTCAGCTCGTTTCTCGAAAAATAAATCTCAATATTATCATAATAATATGTTTAATAATTTACTTCAGAAATATCTCGCTTTGACGGAAAACAATCGTCACGTGAAATTCGAATATTGTAATTATTATATTATATGCTAAAATACGTTTTCATTACATTATTAGAGTCGCACTTGAAAATAATCACGATTTCGCGAATAAAACATGCAAAGTCATAAAAACTGCGATTCCTACTCGACGGTTATTCAATGTTCATATATTATTATCATTTCAGTTTGCGATCGATTTATTAATTTCGCTATTAAAAGCTTTTTAAAAACTAGTTATTAGTTTAATCAACTAGTTAGTTATTATTATTATAACTAACTAACTAGTTATGCAAAACAATTTAAAAATGTATAATTTAACTCGCCTTCGGTGAACAGTTGCTCTATTATACACACACACACACACACACATCACAGTCATATCCAATAACCGCCGACACACGTAGAGGTACTCGGGCCCGCCGCGTGTTGTGTTTATGGATTTTCTTTTTATTCGAATTCGCGCACAATAAGCAAACGCGACTTTGCAGCGACCGGCATTTCTTATAAATCATACGAATTACTCGTATTTGAAAAAAAAAAAATTAATTAAACTCGAAGCGCTTAGACAAACGCACGCTTACGCCAGACAAACATAATAATAATAATCTTGTTCGTATAATACGTAATATACGTGCGTTATATTATATCGATCTTGACATTTCTTATCCAAACGAATTGAGAGATTAATTTTATAATTGCGAAAACAAATTTACGCAGCGACGAATGCGACAAATCGTGTGTACAATTATTAAAACCGATTGGGAAAAAATTAATTTCTTTTTATCACGAAAAAAAAATCTCTAGGGGGACGACGACGTACATAACGCGCCGATTAAATCTGACACGTTAAATAATCGCGTTTTGCCGAGAGTATAAATCCTGATTTTAAAAAGTGAATGGAAAAACTAATTATGTTACAGTTTAAACGTACGTATATCGTACAACATTTGTTATGGATAGTAGTATAAACAGTAGACACAATAATATGGTAAAACCGGATATTTTATTATGTAATGCTATAATATAATATGTATGTGTCGCCGTGTTAAAAAAAAATATGTGTATCGAAACGAGTCATTTTTTACGGTCCATTTTTTTTTTTTTTTTAATACTGCCGCGCGAGAACGTCGTCGACGTTAAACTTTTTCCTTTCAAGTGGTTTTGTGCTTATTTTTTTCTTCAAAGATAATAACGTTTTAAAACGCGTCCGTTCTGTGTGATATAGGCACATCTTGATCTAATAAACAATGTCCATACCAGATAGACACTCGACCGCGATTACACGTTTTATGAGAATACAAATTGTTTCTTTGCAAATCGTGTATTGTTCGTATGGGCTAGTTGTTGTTTTTTCTTTTTCTTTCGAATAAAGTCCGCGAAAAGCAACGCGATAATAGCCGGCGTATTTATACCTCATTCAAATACACCGTCTTAAAACGATATCACACCCATAGGAATGTAATGCGATTTGTAACCGTCAATACCTAATAAGACCAAGGCGTCTACAGCGAATCGTTAGTGTGGCACATTTGATTTACTGTTTATATCGAAGTATAAATTTTAATTTTAATGGGTTTTTGTTTGGGTATACATATTATTATAATGTATATGATATAACACAGTGTGTTTATTCGTTCCGTTATTTCTCGACCGATCGCTGCAATAACTAATAAATTTTAGGCGCAGATAAATCAATAGAATTTAGAAAGTCTCTGTTTAAATAATTGTCAGACTATATAATATAATATATGCTATTAATGATAGTTCGTATTTTCGCGTTGCCAATGCGGTTAATGTGAGCCGACCTCACGTTTAAAATCATCTCTCGTTATTAAAATCGCCGATTGTTAAATGGTTTTGTTTTTTCCAAATCGAACTGTTAAACGCGACATTCGATTATTACATTTTTTTATTGCATCACACACACACACACACACACGTGTTTGATTAAAAAATAAGACGTCCGATTTAGTACATTATTATAAACTCGCGGTACTAGTGAGAAATAAAATCGCCGACAAGACCTAATAATGTTGTATTCTTTGAACGTCGCAGTACGTAGGCGTGTACCTCTATACGTATTATAATGAAAATCTTTGAATCAAACCACGGCCCACAGTTATGGTAACACGGAACGAGATTTTGTTGTTTAATTGATTCCGCCGCTACCTATATATGTCGTCTGAATAAAAAGTGGTACACGGTCTCCTCATCGATTTGGTCGGTGACTGTATAATAATAATACCGAAGGCACTATTATTAATACGTGTGTATAGCAATGTACGAATATAACCACCGAGCTCGACACTTCCGGTGTTCGACGTCACCATGCGCGCATAATCATATTGTATTCAATTCGATATAAATAATAACATACTAATTTCATTGGCGTATAATACAATAATTTATTTCTGTAAACATAGGCGGAACGAGGGCTACGCGCGTCGGCATAAAATTATAAATTTCTACGCGTCGAATCTCATTTTTTTTTTTTTTTTTTGAATTGTCGCGCGTTTAATAATATGCACGCGATATTGATTTTAATCTAGAAAAAATTACACGGCCCGTTCATGTCTGTCCGTAAAGTATGGGAACAACAATATAGTGTAATGATAACGATATAATCGAAAATCTCGAACAGCAGTAATATTATATTATTATAACGTATGATGTCCTCAAACTGTATACAATTCCATATCACTCGCGGTCGCTGTTATCGAATGCGAGAAATTGTCTGAGAATTTTTAATTCTCTACTCGTTACGTAAAATAAAAACTTTATTCTTCTTAAAATATTTCGATAAAACAAAAGAATAACATATATTAATTGTTTACACGTGTCCAAAAAAAAGATTAGTTTATTGATTAGAGATTATTTGGAGGTCCAAACACTCCATTTAAGCCGACGATGATATTAGCGTTACACGAATGCAAATAGTAATTTATCAGTGAGCCAATAATGTACGATAATATATATTGGTGAAAAGTTTGAAAGTTTTTCTATAAAAAAAAAATAACGCGATTTTACCGTACGCGAAAACCACGGAGAGGACCGTCGCCATCATAATATACATGTACAATTTATTCGACCCGTACCATAAGAGGAGGATACGAGGTTTCCTCGGTTATTGTTCTCCGCGGGGCGATTTTTTTTCACACCAACACACGCACACACCATTGTTTCGCCACCGTCGCGGAGTCGTATAATAAAAATATAAAAAATATAGTTTATCATTTAGACGCTCGCGCGTATAAAAACGACCGCCGAGTATAATATCTACATTTACGCCGGGTTTTATATTTTGTCCATAATATTATTATACGTTGCCGGTCGGGTGTAAATATAATATAAATATATCGTATTATAATATAGGCACGACGAGATTTACTGACGGTTACTCGCGCCACTATAGTGCTACTTTAAAACAGTAAATCCTCGCGGGACACCGTGTAAATATAATTTATTAGGAATCCGTGATAAAAAAAAAAAAAAAAAACCCAATATACCACCTACTACTATAACCTATTACGTTATTATAGGTATTACCTATATATATAGTGTTACCGCCGCGCGTTCGCGTCCGGTCGTGCGACGATAAAATCGTTAACAACCGCAAAGGATATTGTAATATGTATTATATTATATCGTATATATATACGTATATATTTATCACTTATTCGCGCCGGGTCGTAGCCTACCGGCCGTCGCGGTCGTAAAATCAATATTCCGGGGGGGACGGAAAAAGTATATAAGGACGAGGAGCCCCGGAAGGAAAATGCTCCGGCCAATGGTAGCGCGCGGGAAATCGGCCATTTTCCAGGAGCGGCGGCCGCCGACCATTGGAGAATGCGCTGCGTGACAATATATATATATATGTATGCGTTGAATAACAAACCGTTTTTGTTGCCACCGCTACCGCGATACGCCGTGTCGGCGGCGGCCGGAAATCCGCGTACGCGATGGCGCGGCGAGAGTCGTCGCGAAACGACGAATAAATTGAAAAACAAAACAAAAAAAAAAAAAAAACGCGATCAAAAATACGGTTTATTTACCGACCACCGTCGCCGAGCCGCAATTAAAAATCAGTCGTCATACTGTTTTATTATTATAATATATTATTTATTTGTTTATCATTATCGTCGTTCGCGCGATTACGACATTCCTGCCGTAGCGCCGGACCGGCGGCGGCCGACAAACCGCGCGCGCGCCGCGATAGGTCACAGAAATCACGATTTCCGCACGCCGAGATAATAATAATAATAGTATTACAATATTATAATATACTCGTACATAATTTACACCTATACGTGTACGACGCGCGGCGGATATAATATTATAAATAATAATGCGCTCGTAAATACGAGGTATGTCTGTAATCGTCAGACTCGTATTTATATTATGTATGTTTCTAATTTATTAACGAAATTCGTTTGATTCGTTGCGGTGCTTTCCGAGAGCCGTTTCGTAGGTCGCCGCCGCGACGGAATTTTCAATAATTAAACGAGACTTTAAACTCGCGCGCGTTCGTTCGTCGTGTTTAAACGTCGAAATATAAACGAAACGATAAACGCACTTTGAAACGTGAAATAATCAAAGGCTTCTTTGATTTCGGTTCTATCACCGCCCATTATATTGAACGTTTCGTCACGGTTCATATAATATCACGCCCATATTGTAACAAAGACTAAGAAACCTAAAAATGTATGTCTATAAAAACCTTTCGGTTTATCGGTTTCTCGTTTTCCACTTGCGTCTAATTCAACGCCGACAAACAAAACCGATCCCACGAAAACGAAGCATTTTCTAATAATAATAAACGTTTTCTACACATCCATCTCGCAATGTGCACATTAATCATAATAATATATAACGTTCCCGGACTGGTTATAATTTTTTTTCTTTTTCAAATATACGCGCGCCGAGCCGATCCGAGGTGTACCTCGCCACGTTTCCGACTGTAAAAGCACGTCGAGCAATAATATTTTGAAAAAAAAAAAAACAACAACGACAAACTAATCACTGCTCTCTCGCAACGTGTAGAGGAAACGACTGACTTTCTCGCGCGATGCGTATATACGTGATCGTATATTATTGTGATCCGTTATACGTTATGGGGTCGTCGGAAAGAACGCGATCGACTTGGCCACACACTTTTTACGCGTATTTAATGTATTATAGAAAATATAATATATAAAAACACTCGTCTCGCAGTTATTATATTATATAGTCACGGCCCCGAGCTTTTCTGTCGTTCTGATAATATGCGATCCGCCGCGACGACGACGGCGGGGGACACCTTATTGTATAAATAGGTATACGTAAAACGTACGTTATTATTATTATGTGATATATACGTATACGTATTAGACATAATATATTATAGTTATGTTTAACACGTATATTATATATATATTGTACCTATAAGTGGGCTAACGCGCGTATAATAATATAAATGGCGCAGGCCTATTTACGCGTTGCGCTATTATAATGATTATTATTATTACACCGTTTGCACGTCGGAGCGTGCGCGTACAACTCTAATATACGATGTATTATGATGTATAGGTCATAATATATCACCTTAAGGTATCGGCTCCGTTTCCATTACCATCATCGACGCGAACCGAAATCAGTCATTAATCTCAATATAACCGGTGCGAAACTAACAATACGTACGACGATAAAATATATTAAAAATATAGTATGCGCCTATCCCCCAGTATATACGAGTACATAGTCGCGGTATAGGTCATGTGTTTGTTGTGCGCGTACAATAATACGTGTATAAAAAAAAAATCACGTGCCTACTATAGGTTATTTATGTTTTTAGTGTTTATATGATATTATAATACGTGTGTGTGTATACGTTTATGTACGGGTACTATTTATGGCGTACGCTATATTATATTATAATATTCGTTTGAGTAAAGAAATAACAATAATAATAATAATAATAATGATAACGTGGCCGCGAACACCAAATCGAATGAGAGTTCAGAGATCACACCGTATTCTCTACACGTGTATAATGTATAATAAATACACCCGCATATTATATACGAGTATACAATATATTCTCGGGCCGTGTGCCGCAACATGTGTCTCCGTACGAAATTTATTGTCGTCACGACGAGCGAATTAAATTGGTATTATACGCGCGTGTCGGCGGCGGTGGTACTACACACGCGCGCGCGCGCGCGCGGGGGGCGGCCCGATAGGGCGAGTAATCGCGAAGCAAGGTTAGACAGGTAATTAATGAATTATTATGTGCGTTTCAACTCGTCGAATAGGAACTGTACCCGGAGTCGGACATTTCGAATCGCAACGATCGTGTCGTGTTTCGATCGGTTTCCAAAACGGGTGGATGATGGTTGCGCGCGTATTATTATTTCGTTCGGCCGAGAAAAAATATAACGCGTTTCCGAACTCTCGGTAGTCAAAGCATCGTTCGATTTGCTTTGTCGACAATCGTTTTTACTCCGCCGCGATATGAGTTTAGCGAGATTATTAAATCTAATATTGTAATCGCCGTTAAACCAAGTCAAATCGATTTCACACCGCGCGCCGCAGTCGTCCCCAAAAGTATAAAACAACGACGACGAAGTGATCGAGCTCACTCGTCGTTTCGAATGCAACGAATGCAGTCGATTTCTCTATCGGTTTCGATTCGAAAACAACACATCCATCTCGTGTCCACGTAAAAAACTTCGGGCGTCCGCGTTATAGCTACGATGTCGTCACGTCTTTGCCGGCGCGTTTGCGAAAACGTCATTAAAAAAACATTTGCAAATATGAAACGACAACCATCGATAAATCATCTATTAATCTCCTCCCTCGACCACTCCAATTTCGCATGCATTTTGCCGGTAGGTCGCAGACCGCGCGTGTCGATTATTTTAGATTATCATTACTGTTATCATTATTGTTGTGTATTATTATTATTAAATTATTAGCCGTACGAAGTCATTTACCTATTGAAATATATACGTATACTAATAATATTATTAGGCGTAATAAATAAGCACAATGAGTACCTAACGTACTTTTTAGATACCTAATTTCCGACGGCTAGTAAATTGTTTTTTTCGTTTCGTCACACCGCGCGTTGTTCGTAATGTCTTTCAAAACAAATTGTAAATAGTTCACGGTATAATCGTGCACAGTATCAGCGCGTAAACGACCGCCGCGCCGCCGTTGTGTTTTTTTCTTTCGTTCCTCCTTCGTCGCATCTCTTCGTTTATCTAAACATTTCGACGCGTGTAAACGAAAAACAAGCCATAGTGCGCGCGAGTCCCTTTTGTCGGTAATTTCTGCTACAGATATGGGCGGCGGCGCTGTCCATTAAACCCACAGTACTTATCTCGAGATCAATAAATTACAAAAATTATACATGTCGTTTAGGTGTGTGTACGTATGACATTATTGTGTAACCAAACGTTATATAATAAATTAAATGATTTCGAGTGATTTGACGGAATAATCGGTAGAAGAACCCCGCCAAGTCGTTTGACCTTTTTGATGATTCGCTTGGACGCGATTTGATGATGCCATAGTCTATACTCTATAGTGTGTCCTTTACTACACACGTTAATCGTATTGTATTACGATTGACAACTATTATTCCTCACTCTCGCGCAACACGTTTGACGAACAATCGTATTCGAAACTCGGTTGTAGAACGTCTAAACGACGCGCGACGTAGCGTTTGTCGATTTCAATCGAAACGATCGATGCCAATAAAAACAAAATATAATTAGTCGTACCGTGTCGGCGGGACCGACACGCCGCCGCCGCGCCGTGCAGAGTCAAAACAAACCAGCGGCGTCCGGTCTCTTCTCCATTCACGTATGCATAATATTGTTTTAACAGCGTCAACGGGATTTGTGTCCGTCGCACAAACGAACGCGGATCGTACTGTGGTCGCGGGGGAACGAAGGACGAACCCTTCCGTGTTCTTAACGACCGCGTTAAAAATCGCTGCTATAGCTGTGTAGTAGTGCTTATAAATATTACGACGGCTTCCAGTGGGGTATATCATGATGGCTGTCGACGCCGTGTCGCGTACTACTCCCGTGAGTATCCCGATGTCCTGACGTCCTTATTTCCACGTTGCCCGTGTCTGCACTTGTATCCCGGGCTCGAGATATCCGCACGAGAAAATCCATAACACCGCGTATTATTACCGTACGATCAGTGCCGCGTTAAGCTATGTTGCCGCCCCGGGGCAAATTTAAATATGCCGCCCCCTTAAGAAAATTTTTTTTTGTATATTAAAAATAAAGTTTACCACCACTATTTGTTATTACAGTCGGTGGCGTATTAACGGGGAGGATACAAGGGTACTATGCAATAGCAATACATTTACAAATAACTCATATCTATATATTATTATGTATATTTTAAATAGCAAATTCTTTTCATTTAAATTTAAAAAAATTTTAATTATATAAAACACATAAATTTTAAAAAAATACCAAATGTGACAAACTATAATAAAATAATTCATTATTTTTTTATTACTTTTCTTTTATCATATTAATTTTTTTCTCGATTTAATGGTCGCAAACTGGTGGATAATCTCCGACCGACCAGTCTGTTTTAAAAGATCATCTTCAATGTTAAGAATCGAAAGCGATGACATTTTTTCATCTATTAAGTTGGATCTTGCATAATTTTTAATTCTTTTCAACACAGAAAATGATCGTTCCCCACTCGCATTTGTTGAAGCCATACAACAAAATATCCGCATTGCTATTTCGATGTTAGGGAACGATGACAATAGTGGAGATTCAGCGAGAGGTTTTTTAATAGGTTTAATGAACGATGATTTTTCCTCTGTTGAAAAAAAACTAATAATGGATTTAAATCGCACCGCTTCTTCTATATAAATGAACTATCTAGATCTTCTGAATATAATTCTAATAGATTTTTAGCACTGTTACGTATATAACTATAGGAATACTTCACATTTCATCTTCCGACTACTTTCCAATACTTGTTCGTCAGTTTCATTTTCATCGAAAAACCTTTTTCGTGTTTTCTTTCTTGAAATTTCCCAGGAAAAACATTCTTCCGAAGACATTATTTTTGCTTGTTCTAAGAAAAAGTACGGTACGATATGCATAATATTACGCCGCGTAATAATATATGCGAGCCAATAAACTTTCTACAAACGATAAATCCGATTCGACCGCGTTCCGCGTATTAAAGTCCTATTTTACTGCAGTTCTAGTGCGTATGCAGCTGTACACTCGCGACCCGTAGGTCTTTACTATATACCGTTTAATAATGCACGACCCCGCGGACGATTTTCATTCTTTTTTTAATACACACACACAAACCAATTATATTATTTATTCTATGCGTGCGCGCCCGTTACATAAAACGAAAGAATCCATAGCGCGCGCGCGCGCGCGCGAGTATACCCTCTATGTACGCGCGTGCACCGCATCGGCGGCGTTATAAATATATTATTATTATTATTATTGTTCTTCTAACAATGATCGCGCAGTGCACAACGGTGAAAATTATTACCGTGCGCGCGTGTATGTTTTATTCGTGGAATAATAAATTTTTGCGATCGCGCGAAATGATAAATAATATGAAAGAGATTTTTTTTTTTTTCCGAAACGCAGCCTATACGACCGTATTGTGTGTGCGTATTATTATTATTATAATTATTATTACTGTAACGCGGCGCGTAATAATTTGTCCGCGTGCGCGCTCGCACATAATGATAATAATAATAATATATAACGAACACGACGCGCGATATGTAAATATTATAAAGGCACGAGACGTCGTCGCCGTAACTATTTTAATAAGGGGCGCTCGTTGCGCAACGAGGTTATAATATTATATATATATTTTTTCTACAATTATCAATACGGTTTTTTCTTTCTTCTATCATTGTACTGCGCGTTTATATACGTAAATACCGCGCGCGCGCGCGCGCTCGAGATTTTACTGTTTACACGAATAGTACGTGTACGATTTATCGCGTTTGCAAGTATCGCACGTCCGCGCGCCGCCAACTCGACAGGTCTCCCGCGCACAGTAGAAAAACGAATAGAAAAAGAAATCATAATAATACGTACACTATTGTTGCGTACGCGCAATGTACGTATAGCTCGAGCGGAATCAGTCTCGTGCGCAGCGCGTGGACGCGAACAACAACTTGCTCAAACGACGGACGATTTCCCTTTTTTTCTTTTTTTTTTTTTTATAGACGACGTACCTATAGTTTTATTGATATTTTTCGCGGTAGTTCGGACGTGGCGAGGTCCACACTTTGACGATTCGATTGGATTTATTTGTCTTCGTTCGAAACGTCTCGGGCGATATTGTCATTGAACATTTTCGACATTTCGGGTGATTTTTAATATTATTTTCCAGCGGTCGAGAACGAGAATTTTTCACACGACTACTATAGGTATTGAAATTTGTCATTATTGTACGAAAACGTTCTATTAGGCATATATTTCATAACCATATCATAACTGTTTATAATTATTGATTTTAAGGGTATTTTTCGTGCTTTTATCAGTTATGAATACGTTTCCAAGGACGTTTATACCGATAAATAATATAGTGCATTGAATTCGAAAGAGAACACGACAATTAATCTCTAATATAAACCGTCTTCCGTAACCTGGACGGTATCGTCACGTCTCACCGACTCCAATATATCTCACCCTGTTTTCGTCGTAGAAACTTTCACGAATCAGTCACGTAATAATATTACGAACAATAACCGCATCGTTATAATACGTATACGTATGTGTGTAGTCTAATCAATTGGCGTTTCTCGCGAACAACACGCGTTTCCGACACCGAAAACTCGACTCCTCGACTCGACGGTTTTTATTCCAATCCCTTATAGATACGATTCTGCTCGTAGAAGTCGTCTCGTGCGGCGCGTCGGATCAACATCGAACGGCGGGGGCGTGGGGGGGGGGGGAAATAAAACGTTTCGTGTCATTATAAAAATCGCGATTCTATCGTACATTCGGCGCGCGAAACATGTTAAATTATCGTTGTATAATAATCATATTATCGTCGTGTGCGTATTATAAATTGTCGAACCCGCCAGTAGGCGTACGCCTAATATAATACAATAAATATAATATTATTACACGCGCGCGTAACGGCCGCGGTCTCACTGCAAAGTGAGAGGGAAATGCTTTTACCCACGTGGACCGGACTAAATATCTTTCGCATTTCGTTTGCATGTAAATTACTATAAACGTCGGGTCGGACAATATATATTATGAACATATGTATGCGCGTACCAATATATGATATATACATATAGTATATAGTGCGTCGAATACGAACGCTTTTACTTTTACCTTTTACCGCGCTGTACAGCACTTGTACGCGTATAGTTTGTCGTTATAGTGTATGATTTATTTGTGGCACGCGCGCGCGCGCGCTCGTGTATGTTTTTTTTTTTTTTCTTCGTTTTAATATCGTTCTATCGCCGTGTAACCGACCGCAGAGTCAAAACCTCTATAATCGATCGTGACGTGACGCTTGAAACGTCGCGCGTCGGTCGCCGAATCAATTCTCATTTATTTACCTATATAAACTATTAGACCAATCGGTACCTACGCGCTACTAAAAGAGTGGGGCGGGGTAAGAAGCGAGGAAATTCGTAGATTTCGCTGGTGGACGCGACTTTTTTCCCCCACAGTCGTGTCCGTGATCGCATAATATTATAGTTTTCGATTTTGAAGAATTTGTTCGATCGTCGACTTGGCGGTCGGTTTCTGAGGTCCTTTCGTATGAACTTATCGGACAATTTTTCAGTTTCTCTACTATTTATATAGATACTCGAATTCTTACTTTTATAAAAAAATCAATCAACGGTTCGCATACACGTTTGAGACTTATCATCAGTCGCTGTAATAATAGTATCTCATCCTCCGAGTGTCTTCTATCTCACTGTTTTTTTTTTTCCACAACAATGGGTTCGAAATCTAGCGTTGGTTTGAAAACGCAAGAACAAACGTTTTTTATGAACTCGACGTAAAAAATTGAAACGATTTTCGCGGCTCGACTCGAGTTCGTATTGTGTTGGGATTATTGTAGTTTTATACAGTGATTATATGCAGTTGTCGATGCGTGATATGATCTGTTTGAAACTTCAGATTACATTTGTATTTGAACTCGACGGTTCTGTAGTTCGCGAGTGTCCGCCACGACTTACTCTACTACCATTCTGCAATATTTGTCTTTATTTTATATTATTCTCATACGGTCCGTCGCGAGTGTTTACATTGGGTAAAATCGACGTGTTAGCTTGATAATTATTATCGTCGACTTACAACCACAATATATGGCCGTGGGCTATACGTGGTCATTGCGATTTATAATAACTACTATGCAAATCACTCGGTGCTAAAACGTTGGGTTCGTTATGGACCGGCTGAAAAAAAATGAAAAATATAATATCGATACGTCGCACACGCGCGCGCGCGTAAAACGTTTGCACATAATGTAATATGTACACCTCCCGTAACATAATAGCAACGCGAGCGCATAATATTCGTTGGACGTACCGCGGAAAGGATTAGAAAGTTGAAAAACGCCGAAAACGTTTTGACGTTTTGAAACCGATTAAATTAAAAAACCGCCGATATTAAATAGTCTGCGCCGGGCAATTATAAACAATCTCGAACGCGTGCGCTTTTTATTGCCGAGTGTGCCGCCGCGTGTGTCTCACGGATCTCACGGCTCGTGATATTGTTGCGGCGTGTTATAACAATAATATCATAATATAGTACCTAATTAATTGCGTGTAAATCCGCGGCGGATTTATCAACGCGGCGACGACGTCGTCGTGTATACGTACTACTATTCGCGTCGGGTCTCGCCTACTCGGTCGGTGGCCACTCGACGACCGTCGTCGTAACAATAATAGTTATTATTACCGAGTGCAGTGATCAGTTTCGCGCCGCCGCCTCGACGTTCGCACCGTGTAAATTTGGAGAATCGAAACACAGGATGCCGCATTATTATTATAACGAGGTCTCGACCGACACGCGCCTTCACGTCCCGACCAATTCCGAAAACAAATAGCCGTCTTGTCCCGTATTTTGTGATATTTTTCCACTACTTCTGTCGTTCTATATTTTCCTTTTCGCTAATTCGAAAATTTCTTTTTTAAATTCACAGTCCTACAAGTATTATACCTATATCGACGATTTGTTTTTTTTTTTTTACGAGAGCCGGACGAATAATGGAAACGACTCGTGTTAGGTCGCCGCGGTAAATCATAGGTATATCGAATAATTTATAACCGAAAAAAATAAAAAAATTTCACGATTATAATAATAATAATAATAATACATCGGCGAGATCGCGGCGGCGGCGGCGGCGGCCCGGGTCGGCGAGAATCGATCGAAATAAAGCCCTCCGGGCGCCCGTGCGACGCGCGCGCCATTATTTATGTCCGCCAACTAGTAATTACTTTTAGTTTCATTAATTTCCTGTTTGCACAGCTAACGTTTCGCTTTGCCGCGATCCGCGATTATCACGAAACGGTCGGGACAATATTATCATTACCATTATTAGTAGTAGTAGTAGTAGTAGTATTATTCGAAACGGAATCGCGTAATAATTATTGTTGTCCGAGGTGGGTAAAACGGGCAACCGAATAATAATTACTATTATTATTATTATTGTTGCTGTTGTCGATGGTTACCGCCACCACGCGGTTTTCAAACGTTTGCGCGTAAACAATAGAATATAACAACGATGATTATTTTCTTCTTATTATTATTACAACAACAACAACAACACCACACGAGAGAAGACTGCGAGAAAACGGCCGTCGTCGTCTTGTATTTTTTATTTTTTTTTCATAAAGAGCGAGGTCGCGGCGGCGGCGGCTTCGGCGGACAAATAATAATAACGCGCGTCGTTTCGTCGTATTTTATCGCACACAGAGCATATAAATATTTTGTTATTGCGTTTACGCGGCCGTTTCCGATGCACGCCGAGCACACACACACGCATACCGGCGCGTCTTGGGTATATCTCATAAATGATATCGCGTTTAATTACAAACGTGGATTTTTTTCTTCTTCTTCTCTTCTCCTTTGGATTAGACCGACGCGGAAGGCTCGCAATAATATTCTCGTTTAGGACATTTCAACTTGCGCACTTATCGATGCGATCTGTATCGCGTCACTTTTTATTATTTTTTCGTCGGATTATTTTTTTATTTTTTTTTTTCCATCAATTTTCACCGCGCGTTAAATGCTATATAGTAACGATCGCCAACGACCGTTGTTGATTTCACTGCGATATTATTACGAGCGCGCGCGCGCGCGTTTTTTTCTTTCTACCTCCCGACGGAATTAGTGGTCGCTCGAAACTGCGCAATATCGAACGAGAGCGAAAACAATAAATTTTAGAACCGTACGTCGACCACATAAATATCACACGGCTGTATACGGAAACGCGGAGCGACTCTGATTGAACAGCACGAGTTTAATCAGAATAAAATGTAAATATTAATCTCCGTTCGGAGTGATACGTATTATTATTATATGGTATAATGGCAATGACAAAAAAAAAGCGTTTTATTTGAACCGTTCGATTACGAACAGAGGACGAAGGTTGCGCGTTATATTTAATTTAGTTTTATAATCCGAAAAAAAAGTTACGCGGAGCATGAAATATCTGCAGTATTATACGTTTTTCAGTCGTTGGTATTATTTATTTAACGATAAACATTATAAACGCGCACAGGGGACACAATGTAGAAAAAAATAGAATACCGGTTTTTTTTTTTTTTTTTACTTTACTTTGATTTCAAGTAAACTTAATGCCATAATCTGTCGGACTAGTTTCGAGTTAAATATTTTGATCGTTACGCGGTCATATGTAGATTGCGTACGTAGAGAGCTATATTATAACGACGCGCGTACACATAATCGAACGAAAATCTAGATTTAAACGACCCGCGGCGCCGAGAAGTTGACAAAATAAATAAAGCGAATCGAAGGTAAAAACAGCGCGAGAATCGACTGTCGTAATATATTATTATAATATATACCTTACCGGTTATTATTAATGTTTTTGTGGGAAAACACGCGGCTGTTCCTATATATACTACTGCGCGCACGTCCAATAAACATCGTAACACGGAAGAGGTACAATTTGTATAATGCGATCAATATTAACGAGTCGTTTTGTCAACACTCTGCTGTGCAAAATTATTGTCGTCGTTTTTTATATATTTTATTTACTACCGCTGGCTAGGGCGCAGAGTTTACGATTACAGTACAATAATATTATGATAACGTTGGATTCGAGAAAGTATTTGACAATATAATTAGCTCGGAAAAATCGGTTATATAAATTTCAAAGCGTGTCCTGTTTGACACACCGAGTCCATTAGGTCAAACCGATCGAGTTTCGGCGGCTCGATATTTATTTTCACTAAAACGTACGATTCTCCATATAAATCTCATTGAGTAAGTACTAAGCTCAATACATCGCGTGTAAAGACATTTTATAGACTGTGCGCGCGTGTTTTGAAAAACGGATTTCTAATCAAATTTCAACTCGGTGTTGAAAATATTCATACTCGTTTATATATAACTACTGTACCGCCGAGGGGTTCGATTTAAAACGAAAAAACGAAACCGAAGACGACGCGACAAAAGCAGCCAACACACATTTGTCGGATCTGCGCGGGTCACCTTGTGCATTACACGCGGATACGTTTGAAATTCAAACAACAATATAATATAGTCGAGTGTGTTGGCGGAAAACGGGCGCGTTCCCGTGTAGATAAAATATATAGGCGCACTCGTATCGGGGATGGTCGCCCGTTTGTGTGGAAACCGGAACGCCGTTTCCTGTTCGAATGCGTGTCGGTTTTTACGACCTATGATATCACGACTGCATTATTTCACGTGCACGTGACCGGCGGGCTCGGGCGCGAAAAAGAAGAGAGAAAAAAATAGACGACTAGATAATGAACGCGGCGCGGATTCGTAAGGATTTGCATATTTTTTCGCGTCGACAGTGTGTCGTGTCAAAAGTGGTGCGCGTTATGAAACGTTTTATGACGGTCGAGACTGCGGGGGTTTTCCGAGCGTATGGTTTTGCTTATTTCGACGTTTTTAAGACTCGTTTTACCATTTTCGGCGCATATCGATATTATAATATAGGCAGGCTAGATCTCTTCGATTTGCGGTCCCGACGGCGCGGCGGTCCTTTTTATTATTTATACGCACTGCATAAAACACACGGAAATACGCGAAAATCGATTACGATATTATACGATCGAGGAGAGAAAAATCGATTATTGTATCCGCGACGCGAGGGGCGGGACACGTGTTATATTATATAAAAAATACCCGTGCGCGTATAGGGCGGGCGGGTACCTCTCCGTACAGGTTCCTGCACGACACAACTCGAGCACTTGGGTTTGCGATTTACGCGACAGCGCAGACACACGATTTTAACATAAAATGTGCAACGCATGTCGTCCGTCCGTAAAAACGCGGTGACATTACGTTTTTGGCACGTACCATTGATTTTACCGACGGGGACACCACGACGAACGTATGGAAAAAAAACCGGTAGCCACGACGACACGACTGGCGCGCGCGGGTCTAAATGATCCGGAGCCGACGGAAATAATAATGTATACGACGATCCCGTCTCCGGAGAACTGCGATGTAGAATGGTATTATATATTATTATATTGTGCGCGCGATTTAACGAGAGCATTGACTGCTTGACGATATCACGTCGCGGCGAACATAATATTATATTTTCGTCCGAATCGGTATAATAATCGACGACATTGCTCGGTTATTGTCGTGAGACGTTTTGTGACAAAGTCCGTCCGATGAACGGTCGATCGATAACGAAACGCGCCGGGGAAAATTAATATCGGAAATTTTAAAACATTTTCGCCTCGGACGGACTATATAATTTAGATAGTGAACTCGAAAAAACGAACAAATGGCGTACGCGCGCTAATTAATTCGTCAGCGGATTCGTTGTATACTTTTTAAACCGGCGCGGCGGCGAGAGCGCGCTCGTATTAATAATTTACGTACGTGCGCCACTGTAAACTCGTTTCGACTTACTTATTTTACAACGCTGCACCGGGCAGTGTTATTATTGTGTACGTACACGTTATTATGTTGTAACCGGTGATTTGGGCAAAATCTGTAGCACCTACACGCGAGCGTTAATAATAATCGATCGGTGTGCGATTTTTTCCCCTTGATTTTTTAATTTCAAACCAGTACACGTATACGTAGAGAGAGAGAATGTAATCGTCGAGAACGTTTATCGCACAACAATAATTGTAAGACAATTAATTGTTGTTTAGATTGTTTTTCTCTGTTTGTTTTTTTGTTTAGATTTGTTACGGTGTAAACGAGACTTCCGTCTGCTTTATATGTTTTAACTTTGCAATTACGTATTATACTGTCTGTCCCCGGCGTTCGATTGGTTCTCGGCGGCGCACACGATATCGCGCGATAAAAAAAACGTAGTATGCCGTATTTCGTTTCCATAGAGTTTGTTTTCGCGTTTTTTACTTTCATTACATTACATAGGTCATGCGAAATTCTAAAAAAAATAAAAATAATAATAGTATCGAGTACCTATACTCTGTGATTTACATACGTTCGTGTTGCGTCGGTCGTATCTAGTGCGGTGCGACGTCTGGACAAAAGCCAAAATGCGATGTCACTCGGCCGAAACATAATATATTTAGGTCAGCGGCGGCGCGCGGGAGAGGACCGTTTTCAAACGTTTTTTACTGGTTTCAAAACAACAACACGATGACAATGAGCATGAGTTCTTACAGTTCACTCCCTTTTAGAAATCTCGATTGCTTCACCGGGTCTTATAGGTTATAATATTGTGTGCGTATATAATATACTCTTACTGCGAGTGTGCTCGGGCCGATTCCGAGAGACCTCTCGCGATCTCTTATAATATTTTACGAGTAGGTTTTTTTTGTTTTTCCGATTCGAGTAGCGGTAGAGATAAAAACGCGCGCTCTCGTTGGAAAGTATAAAATATATACCCGCCGCCGCCGCCGTACGTTCTTATTATTATTATTATTATTACGGATTGCGAGCGCGCGCGGATATACACGTGTAAGACAAAACGCATAACATATATAGTGTTCGCGAAATCTATTTGTAAGCGATTAGTGCATAACGAGCACGCGCGCGGAGAAATCGACTATGTGAATTTAAGCGTACAATATGTAACGTGTAGGTACACGTCCGAAACGACATTGTAAAGATCGAGTCGGTCATAAATTACACATATATATATACGTATTATGCGTATGTATAATAAACGTACGCGTACGTTTGTTTAGAATGTAATCGATGCGCGAATTGTCGTATATTGGTTAATCGTAACTGGAATTCGCTCGAACGCACATTATCGTGTGACCGGCGGCGGCGTTAAAATATAGACGGACGTTTTAATTTTCCTCCGTCCGGCGTGATGTTTATATTTCGACGTGAATCTGCGGCGGCGGCGACGGATTGAAAAACAAAAAAAAAAATGGTTTTTTTTCTTCGTTTTAACTCGTATCAACTGTCAGCGCGCGATAATGAATTCAGTCTCGTTCAAGGCCTGGGCGAGTAGCTATTATTTTTTATCCCCCTCGTTTTCGTACAGTAGCTCGAACGCGGACCGTTAACACAAAAACATAACTCGATTTGGACGAAATAAGTGTTTTTATTTTTTCACAGTCCGATCCGTCCGTTTATTATAATAAACATTAAGTATACACCCATTTCGATTTATCGTAAATATGTGAGACGACCCGCGCAAAGGTCTCCGCGGTGAATTGGTCGGTAAATTAAAATATCGATCTACGCGGGACGACAAACGATTCTTTTCAAAACATTCGTCGTAAATACTATTTATATCCTTTCGATTCTCGATAGTAAGGCGTGGTAAAATACCGTGTTCGATTTCACCCCCGGCTTCGAATCGTCGGCTCGCACAGTTTATCACGGAGATCGTTTTTTTTTTTTTTTCATACGGTGTCGAGCGTAATAAGTCGACCGGCGGATCGGAACCCCCCCACAAGCGGTATCCTTATATATTGTTGAATTTTAGATTATATTGGTTAAAACTACTCGTTTTAGTTTAATATCCTTAATATATTGAAAAAGGTAATATCGTTTTATCGGTGTTTAATATTAAACCACGCGTAGCCGCAGTACATTATAATTACTACGCCATGGGCGTAGCTAGGATTTCAATCAGGGGGGGGGGGCAGTGATGTAGCCAACTTTAAATCATTAAAACTGAATTTTTTTTTTTTTAAAGTATTTATTTATAATATATTATTCATTAATCATTATTTTTAAATTATAACAAAATCTGCTGAGAATTTTCTGTTGTTTCTCTTCCTTTTTTTCATCTAGCAGCTTTCGCTGCTTGCCCTTTTCGATATGGTTTTGGAGATACTGATCACCAGCTTCAATTCGCATTTGAATTAAGTCATAGAAAAAATTATTGACACTATCGCTGTTGATATTAACGTATAAAGCACATTAAAACGATTAGCGTTTAACTCATAATTCAAATAATCTTTAGATAGACTAATCGATAAAATATAAAACGATTACACGAGATATCACTCGGTCCCGCTAAACTATTTTCAGTGATTTACTACTACCCGTCCAAGTATATTTTCAAGTATAATTTCCGCATTTCTAATGTCCGCGTCGTTTCGTACGGTTTCACCGACGACGACGGGTGGTACGGGCCCGTACAAAACTCCGGGATCGTTTCATTAATAATTATACGCATTGCTCGCGCCGGGCAATCCGGACGTTAAATTTTTTTTTTTTTTTTCTCGAAAAAACTCTGCGGAATAATTATACAATTACCATTGCTATCGCTGCGTGTTCGTTTAATAACACGTGTTCTTTGCACACACAATAAATACCGGTGTGCGTATATCTATACGAGTAGATTTACGCGTACGGCACGTATAGGTGATGCCTAGGCGTACCTAATAACGAATTCAATGTAACTCCGTACTCTTCGTACCGTATGATTATTATTATTACCCGTTACGTATAATAATTGTCGGGTACGTTTTACACACAACACGTTTGTCGAGTGTAATAAATCGGATCGTCTAATAACGACATCATAATATTATGTAGTAGACTATTTTTAACTATATAACCATACTCGCCGAGGTCCTCCGAGTTTTCTTTTCGCGCACACGTTTTCACGGCGAAAAATCGAAATATTTTGACGACAAAAATCGTCTATTAGATCAATCAATCGTATTCGACGGGTGAAAGTGTCTCGTCGTAGGTTTCGCCATGAATTGGTAAAAATTCGCTGTGACGGCCGACACGAGTGTACGGTTTTTTTCTCCTCGGCCGCACCAGCACCGGTATAGTAATAATATATTAATTGTTGCGTCGGTCATTTATAGACACTTCCACCGGCGCGGCGGTGTCGTAAACTTTACTCGAGTCATAGTATAGGAAATACAGACCGGCGCGATAGTAATAATAATTATAGCCTTGCGAATCAAAAAAAAAAAAAAAAAATCCGAATTCGTTTGCCTTTATTTGACACGCGCGATACGTGGCAATTAGTACGAGACTTCAAGGATACTATGATCTGGGAGGGAGGGAGGGAATACAATTAGAGGGCACGTTGGGCACAGGTTCTTTTGAAAAAGAAATATCTAAACCCTCTCCGTCGCCGCCCGAGACGTGTCCGATACGTGGGCCAGTCACGCGGCGCGACGCGTTTACACTGTGTATTGGAATTCGCTCCAAGTAGGGCAGTCTCGGATGGCACGTAAAGTCCATGTTTACGAGACGCGCGCGTTCGCCAAAGATTTACTAGTGTGATAATAACGGTCTCTAGCGGTAGACGTCGAATAGAGTGCGAAAAGTCGCGGGAAAAATCGTAAAGGCTCCGGTGCTCGAAACAATAACGGCCAAGAGGGGCTACGACGTAAACAGACCGAGCGCGCGACCGACAGAAGCGACTTCCCCGTCGTCGTCGTCGAGTTACGATATTACCTGACCGTGTTTGTGTATATAACTATTATATTATCATTGTGTTGTTGTAATACGCGCGGCGACTGCGATCCGTTGCGTAATTCTACGTGCACGCGACCGACACACAAACGTATATAAACGCACACGTATATATATAATTAATTTTATTGTATACGCGGCTACGAAAATGTATATAATTTCGTGCCGAGCACGCCGCCGACGACGGTCCAGTGATCTCGCGCGCCCGACACGAATTTATTTCATACGCGCCCGCGTAGAAAGCGGTCATTCGATCGGCTTATGGTATCACACGCGCGCGCCGCTCTACCACGTCGCGCCTCTCTATAACTAGATCACGTTATTTATTTTTATTATTACGCGCTTTCCGTCGCCGCGACGGCGTGCGAAAACGCGCGCAAAACTACGGTTATGATAATTCCGCAGTCTGACCGTAACCTTATCCGGCCCTTAACCGGATCTCGCCGCCGCCGCCGCCACGATTATAGACCCCTGCCCGACCACCACTTGCTGCGACGACGAAAATCGATTTCTAACCACTGGTCGCGGTTACGACGTTTCGAGTTCGTATAGTTTTTCTTGAAAAATGTGAAAACACATTTCAAAACGAATTCGAAAGCATCCCTCTCTACACCCGTGTTCGAGTTCGGTGGAAAAGACGTAGAGAATGTTTGGAGGTTTTGATTCGACGGCATAAATGAATTATAGTTTTTTATTTCGAGCCTACTATTGATCTACGGGGAGAGGTGCGCTCCTTAATTCGTCCTAAACGTTTCATTATATTCCTGCCGCCGTCGTCGGTACCTATATTATATTTATCGTATATTATAACGGTTCCACGCGAAACGTTCTCTCGAATTCCTAAATGAAAATAACGCGTGTGCTCGCGTCGAAACAAATGCTCCGATTTTAAATACCCTCACTGTTATAAATCACGTGCTTTTCGGTATGGCGCGCAGCGATCAACGTTCGAATTAAAAAAACGGCGAAATAAACGCGCGCGCGTTGAGCAAGTAGTGAAAAAAACTTATTTACATAATATATACCGGAATTATAATATGTATGTTTCGAATAAACCGAGGACTCGTTTGTCCGTGTGATTTAGCGCCGTTTATTATTCATCGCGAAACAAAATGTGTTCCAGTTAAAGAAATAAAGAGAGAGAGATACAAAAGAGATTTTGAAAAAAACCTAATTTGGAAATATAAATAGGTCATCGTGTTATTTTTTTGTAAAACGTTTGTAACGTAATCTCAATTAACTGTCGTAGGAAATATCGACAAAGTCTGTAATGTTTTTGAAAATAGTATTTTTTAAGCGGACGGTGCTTTGGAGTTTTTTTTTTTGCTCCGCGTCTATTTTTCCGATTCGTGCCGTGCCGGGTACATAACATTATCGCGAGCAGACGTGTGATTTGTTTGCTACGGTTGGAAACGTCTCGCGCTGCAAAAACGCCGTCGCCGCCGCCGCCGCCGCCGCCGTCAAACCAGTCTCTCCGCCGTGGATTGTCCGGACGACGAAGTTTATAGACTTGACCACGACAACGAGTATTATATTATTATCTAAACGCGTGTCGCGGACACAATATATATCAACTTTTTTTTTTTCGAGTTGCGCAACCGTTTCGTTACAATTCCGTCGATCTCGCCGTTTTCTAATTGGATAATATACGAACACAGTCGACGCCGCCGGCCACCCGTGTTACGGTGTCCCGTGTGCATTAATTATTTAATTATATATAAATATACGGACGTAGCCGCGCGCCCCGCGCTCCGGTGTTTTGGAAAGTTTTTCGAAAACGTCTATAAATATAACATAACCGCGGCGGCGTGCACTTGAAAACGACGCGAAATTGAGCGAAAAACGCGGCCGACAAAACGTTTTTACGCGATTCCGATGATGATGTCGGTACGAGAACGTCGTCCGTTCCGACGGGTCAGTCGCAAGCCGCGTGCGCGCACTCTGGTCGTATTTTTCGAACAATATCGTTTAGGTTCCCAAACTTTTTGTTGTACGACCCATTTTGGGAAATTTTTAAAATTTGGCGACCCACAATATCATCAATGTATGAAAGATAGATTTTATCAATATATTCGGCAATTACCGTTTTTAAAGATCGACGACGCCTTGGTCGGTGGCGGTTAATCTCGATCGAATAAACTGTGCTCTAGATGACCGATACAATGGTTTTAACTATCCGATATAACTTCTGATATATCTCGTATTGTCGACTCCGGTCTCGGCTTGGAGTTTTGGGTCTCAAAACTATCCGAAAACTCAATCACACGTACGTTTCGTGTTGATTATTTTGTAATATTGAAAAAAAAAAACGTTCGACCTGGAATTTAAACGCACGTCAAATTATCGTAGCTTTTTATATGATCGTGCAGTGACTATGTTTTTTTTTTATAACGTACTAAAACTATAAAACGATGAAACGCTAAATATTATTGCAACTCGATCCGTAATACCAATTCAACTGATATGTTTAACGCTATTATAAAACAATCCGAACCGTTGGGTTAAGCTGAACAAGACCGAAACGATAAAGATCGACTAGTGAAAGCCGTCGAAGGCGGTGACTTGCAGGGACAGCGACATGACAGAATTCATTAGTTTTTTTCGTTCGAACTTCGAACAACTGTGTGATAGCGCCGAACCATACCAAATCTAAACAACACGGGCATTGAAAATCCTCCGTTAAATTATACTTATTCTGTCACATATAATACGAATGACTTCACCAAGACTTTAACGTCGAAATTCAACAGCATAATTCAATCGCTATGGAAAAACTCCATTTCAACGTTATTAAATCGTTAAATCCCCCAATTGTAATAATTTTACTCCTCGAGATTACTACTGCCCTCCTCGGAATATTTTCGTGTCGCGTAAAAATACACCTCACGTGGTGAATTTTCATTCATCGATGTACATTTGAATAAATTTTATGGCTCAAGATCCACCGAACCGATTTCGATAAAAATTTCAGGGCATATTAAGATTGATATGCAGATGGTTTCTGTGAAGTTTGTGCGCTGTGCCATTTGTGGTTTCGGAGTTATGGCCTCTTAAGTGTACAATATTAATCACACATTGTTATTGTTTTGCCATGGAGATATATTACGTATATTAACTCCATGTGGTTATGTTTTATTATTTGTTTCCGTGGCACGTGCGTCTATGACATTTTCTATTAATTAGTTTGAGATTAAATGAGTTAGGCGGATTGTACTGCACACGAGCGAAGCCGGGTTATTCAGCTTTATATATTATATAAAAGAACAGGCCTTTTTTATGTTCCCATTTTGTGACGACGCTATTTAACTTTTTTCCAATTTTTTTTCACAGAGTTGTTCCAAATACCTTTCCGAGCGTCGTCACGACGCCCGATTTTCAAAATTCGACCCCTAAGGGGGTTAAAAGGGGTAAAAATTAAAAAAAACTGATAAAATAAAAAGTTATACTGCACACGGGCGAAGCCGGGTTATTCAGCTAGTTATTTTTTATTGGCTCTGCCAAATTAGCGATAGAGTTATAATAATAATAATAGCAGGCCTATTATAATGTTTTATACGGTCGTAGCCTTTGTAATGCGATTAGAACGAAATCGAACCGTACGCGCGGATCGTGTGTGTTTCTGCAGAAAGCTTACACCGCTAAGCTCGAGCCTTGGAGAGTTCTAGGAAACGCGTATGGCTTATAAATAAATTATCGTGCATAACACAGCGCGCGCACGATAATTTATAGTGACACGTGACTCGGCATGACTTTCGTTTTGACGCGGGTAACATTATTAGTTCGTGCGCGCGAGCGTGCGCCGCGCCGTAACCGTATTGACGCATTGAGCCGCGCCAGAACCGAAAAATATCCTGACCAGTGGCCGGACAAGTCAATGGGGTTGCGAAAGGATTTTTTTTTTTCGATCCTTTTTACATATTATATACAATAAATTTACATCGGTGGAGCTTGATCAAATAGATCGACGGGGGCGGCCGATTCGCAGCGGTTGAAACCACTAATCTACTTTTTATAGTTTTTATGGATTTTAATTTGGTTTTATTTTTCTTCGGTATACGTTTATCGAAAAAAATTAAGTTTTTCGTCGTTCGGGTTCGGGTCCCAAGTGTGTCAATGCGTTCGCGAGTCGACGCGGCGCCGTGTCTCAATACCCGATTTCGAATGCAGTAGAAGTATACTTACGTATAACCTTGTTAATATGCAGCGTATACTATTTCGACAAAAAAAATTCCCACTCGCGCGAAAACCGTTGAATATATGTAATATACCGTAGTAATCGTCACTTTTTATAACGAGCCGATTCGTTGTTGAAATCGACTTCGTTTGACGCGAAAACGACTCGATGATAAATCGCGCGTAAAAACGTTTTCGATTTACGAATATAAATTAACGTCTCGCGATTGTTGAATTCCATTAATACGTATAGCTCTTGTCCCGAGGACCGCTTTTTGTATTTCGTCAGCAAAGTCGCAGAACGCGCCCCGTTTATTGTCGTCTCGTTTCGATTTAATATTTCGTTCGGAATGTGTACTGTGCGCGAGTGCCATTATTATTATTACCGCGAGGTATTCGAAATACTTTTAAACAGATATATATTTCATACGGGTATGCTAAGCATTAGAGCGCCGCCGACTTGGAACATACGTATATATATTTCACTGTTTAGACGAAACAACTTTCCTTGAATGGGCGCCTCGTCGATTTTAAATCTATCGTGTTTTTTTTTTTTCCTCTCCCGGTGGTTCACTCTGCTCGACGTTCATTCATAAATCACCGCGTGCTCTCTACACGAGCCACGACAACAACCCGTAACTGGCAAAACAGTTATGTCACCGGCGATGTATATTATGTGTTTCGTTGGAAACGAAATATTTCGCATAAAACGTCCAACTCGACGTGCTGATATTATTATATAAAATATTATACGGAACGGCGGCGGCGCGCGCCTCGGACTCGATTAAATTTATATTTTCGATCGCGCTCACCATCTCGCGGACACCTCCGGCAATCCGACGGAATAATAAACGCGTAAAAAATAATCGATTTTCCTCCCCGTCGAGATGGGTGTTTTTCCACGGACGCCAAGCAGCACGTTCGCACGCCGCCGTTCGAGTACGAGCTTATTTAAATTTTATTCAAAATCGGGCAATACATTAATTCAAATAAGTTACGAGACTGTGCTCGAGGATCGACGCGTCGGCATTCCATTTCTGTCGATTTATACCGTCGTCGTTGCGGTTTTATTATTATTATACTCGTATGTTTTCTAATACGGTTCTCGACTTATTATTACGAAAATCGTACGCGCCATATTATAGGTACGACCGAACGTGTCGTAATAACCGACGTTATTAAACCCGCATCTTTTACCCGTCGACCTTTGGCCTTTATTATTATTATTATATTAATTTGCATCGCTCGATATCACTAGGCGTCCTAATATGTCGTGTTTTGTAAACACGCACGTCTCGGACACACTCGGAACGTCACTTTCCCCGCGTACGATTATTATTATTCGCACCCACTAAAATACGTATATTAACCTCAACGTGTACCACACACGGCCCCGTCTGTGGATAATAACGCGCGTCGTGCTGGGCACGATAATAATAACGTTTAATTTTCACGTCCACGCACGGTCGATAACGTATAATAATAATAATAATAATATTTACTCGCTTGTAAAATGACGACCGAATGCTGCGAGTGTTGTCGAATCGTTCTTTGTTATGTAAAACGCCGATTTTATTTAATATCCAACGCGCGTTCAAACGTTTTTACGACTTTTGGCTCGATGTTTTCGACATCCAAACAATAATAATTATTATTATGTTTCGAAACGAACATTTTATCGTGAAATCGTGAACGCGTTGCAACTCGTCGGCGAGAACGATTGGAGGCTTTAAGGGTTGAAGGACGCAACAAATAAAATCGCGACAACTGTAACACAACGGACGTTATTATTTCAATATATTGGCGACTTTACTAAACGATCGCATAAATATAATTATAATGAAATCGCGGCGCGCCGCCGTCTCGAATATTTACTTTATTTGTTTTTACGACCGCGGCTCGGTAGCGCCCTCGCGAGTTGTTTCGAAATCGTGTTTTCTGAAAATGTATCGAATCGGAAGGTGTCGCGAGCGCGCCACATTCCGAACACGTCAAACCGGGTTATACCGCCGTACACCCGTGTCTCTCTATATAGTGTCCATTAATAATCGCAATGATACGCGATGAAAATATCAGCCGCATATCTACGAGACCGAATAATAAACACATCGGTTTAATGTATATTTTATCGATTCGCCGCGGCTGCGTGAACTTGAATCGACGCCGTAAATATTTCATCACCATAAAACCGAACGGGGTAGACGGTGTTTTAATATTATAAACTTTGCGCGCGCGCGCGCGCGTAATTGCTAATTTCCGCGTTATGATTTTTTTTTTTTTTACGTAATGATAAATTAATATAATACACATATATACGTATGTATATTAATATACACTGTTATGTTGCGCGAGTTCGCGTGCGATCTCAATAATGTCAGACCCGGCGATAATAACACATACGCGCGCGTATATACATGTATAAATGGCGATAATGAGTGCCGCTGTGTGTAAATACAGTACACAATCATAATAGGTATGTTAAGGACACGTCGATCATAAATATTCGCTATTGTGTACAGGGTAGCCGCCGCGGGTACCCGAACCACACGCGCATAAATATGGCTCGTATAATTGGCCACTTTAATATACGTACGGGTATATATATAATATATTATATAGATTATCGCAATCGTCCGGTACTACGCGTTTCGTCGATACGCTCCGGCGGTGTAATCATTCATTTTCGCCGCGGCTCGGTTTACATCGTTAAATAATGGCCGATTTTTAAATGTCAAACTTAATCAAACTACGCTCGCACACACACACACACACACACACACGTATAATAATGATACGCGCGCGTATATTTTAGAGAACACACATGCGAGTTCGCATTGTCACGTATATCTAACCGCAATCGCTGTGCATGCATGCATGTGTGTGCGTGTGTAGCAAGGTCGCGGAGAAGGGCGGATTTCCTTATTATTAAAACCCACCGCCCTTTGTCGTCGTACTAATATTATAATTTGCCTATTGCTTCATAGTTGTTGTTATTTTATTATTGATCGAACGCAAAGTGGTCCGGTCAACGGTAATAATCAGCGGCACCCGGCAATTATCGATATCGCGGCGGTGTTGTATACGTATAGTGTACGAGGAGGGATAGAAAAAAAAAAAAAAAAACACAAAATAGACTAGAAATCAAACGCGTAATAAAAAAAAAAAAATAATAATATACGAGACACACGTCTCGGCCTACGTATTAATGTAATATAATATCGTGCGGTAAGCGCGCGTATACACTTCTCTGGAAGGGGTGGGTTTGGCTTTTCCGAGTCGTTTATTGGAAAAAAATCAAATCCATATATGAAGGAGGTCGTACCTCCCGTCGACGACGACGCCCACAAAAATGCATATTAGACGATCTCCCCGCGCTGAATAATATAATATATGAAAACTGTTGGTAGACGGTGGGTTCTGTAGGATTCTTTGCGTGCGCTCTGCAAAACGGACGACGAGTCGAAAACGCTCGCGTTGTTTATGAATTTTTAGAAACTCCAGTGTTCGCGTCGTGGACATTGTCCACAGACAACCGGAACTCGGATTAAATCCGTAGTAGTCGGCATCACAATACCGATCGCGTCGGTTTCGGACGGCTCTCGCGGCATTCGTCGCCGACTATATCACTCGTTTATCATCGAAATCCCACCGCTGTGAAAACTATTATAACTCTGAAATTCCCCGCGGAGCCGGGACGACCACCGGGGCGACGAAGCGTAGTGGTGTGCGCGCGCTTATTACAATATTATTATGTCGTTGCAGTGTATAAGTACAGGTAGTCACGCGTACTCTGTGTGTGCGCGCGTGTCGTTTTCCCCGGCCAAACCGGCCCTCGGTCGGCCGGTGCCTACCGCACAAATGTCTCCATTTTTGGTCTATTGTCATTCAAATTACCCGATATGGTATTTATTTATAAGTGTATAATAATATACACGAGAACAAGAGAGGCTTTGACCTTTGTGTCGGCTGGACGTGTGACGCGCGCCACGTGGTGTCGCCGTATCCCCAAAGTGCACGCGCTCGGGTTGTACGAGTATTTTATTTATTTTTTCTCTCGTGTCGTGACAATATAATATGCGTTGTACCTGTCGCGAGAATTTCGTCGAAAACAAACGCGAGTCTGGCGAGAAAATATTTTTAGATCTTACAGAGCGGCGGTGTCTTCGACGACGTGTTTCGCAAAACCGTCAAACGTCGAATTTCAAATCGGAAATATCCCCGTCGTCGTCGTATTAGTATTATTCTCATCGAACGCTTTCGAATTGATTATTTTCCGTCTGAAATCTATAGTCGTCCGAGCAACGATTTGACGTGACGCGACGTTTTTACCAGCATTTCTTCTCGATTTTCAAATACTTCTTCTGGTCATCAAAATTAAAAACTATTTTCTCCACTCGTTTTTTCTCACTGACTTTTAGGGAAAACAATAAACGAAAACCGTTTATACACGAAAAACCATGTATCCGCGAAAATAAAAAACTACTTTGACCGCTCTTGACGTTTGGAATCTAAAACCAGAGAGAGAGAGACGGATATTCAGAGTTTCGGCCACTTTTATACTCGTATATAATACGTAGATTTCCATAGCGATTTCATCGGATTATTCGTAAAAATATTTTCCTACAACACCTACACTGGTCGGTAAATCATGAAATTCAACCGACACGCGTTTATTTTATTAGACCCGCGCATTAGTGTCGCGCGTGGTTCGAAAATCCCGTATAATTGATTAGAGCAAACAGCACGACGCGCATTATTATAAAACACATGTGTGTACGTGTCACGAAGAAGTTGTGTGGTTCAAAAGCAATGTGATTTATTCGATTTCGACAACAAAGCAGTTCGTTAGAGAGAGAGAAAAAAAAACAAATACGTTTATTATATCACACGTGACTTCGTTTCTGCCCCGTGCGTTTTGCGACGGCCTCTACAACTATATTTTAGTGTGTGTCCGAAACCAGTGCGATGCGTATAACATAATATGTAATAATGTTAAATAATAATAATAATTGGTATAATGTACCGTCACTCGGTACGAACGACGATAACGTTAAGAAATATACGCGCGGAGAAATGATAATTATGATCATCGTGTGTTGTTGATAATAGAGGCGGGGTCCAGGTGATCAGGGGAACGGGAGACGAGCGACGTATAATTATTTGATACATAGTAGATATTTCTCGTCTCGAACGATCGTGGATGTGGCCCGCGACTGTTTTATTTTACGCGAACAAATTCGGCGAAACGATGCTCGCCCGTACTCGCGCCGAGTTACGCTCTCGAGTCGGCTCGAGTTTCCGGTCAAACGTGTCTCTGTCTATAGTGCCGGATTTACCTCTTCGGCCGCCCTAGGCTATTAGGAAAATATGCCGCCTCAAAATCATACAATCGTTTTTTTCTAAAACCAATATGAGCTTCATATATAAGTGTTATTTTAGCGCACAATTAAAAACTTATAAAATCATGTACTCGAGAAACAGGAGATTTAATAATTTTAAAATACAAATACAAAAATACAAAATAGTCGAGATATACAGTGATTACATTAAAAAAACTTTCTTCGTGCCTTTTGTTGGCGGCGAATGTGTAGTCGATTAGACGATAGATAGACATGATGTCTGCTGTTTTAACGAATCGCGAGCGCGAAATAATCGCCTATATACTGGGTCGTGTTGCAGTTATCGTGTTGCGTGGCGCGAGCGAACGAAAATGTGTGTCGCTGCGAAGAGAAAAAAATAATAGCTGCCGGCCGGCGAGCGAGTGTTTCGAAACGCTTTGTTTTTCGTCGGTGTCGACCGACGCGGAGGAGTTTCAATTTTACAAAACTCGATTGTGACCGAATATAATACACACACTGCTGCAGTGTAGTACACAACGTAAATACCACGTGCGATTTGCGTATTTCGATCACTCGATCGGCGCCGCGAGTCACATCGAAATAGTTTTCACCGAGCGAATCGTTATTTTAATAATAATTTAAAAAAAAAAAAAATGACCGTCACGTTTCTCCCCCCAGCAGCCGTCGCGTCGTCGTCGGTTCGCCCGGAGGATGTTAAATATTATTATTATTATTACGAGCTGTCTATATTTCTATTATACCGGTCGAGTGGGAGTCCGCGAAATGTAAACAACGAAGAAACGTGCAGTTATTATTATGGAGAAAAAAAAATCAATCGCCGCGCCGCCGCCGCCGCGGTCGTTATTTTTCTACGGTTTCGGATTCCCACGCTTTTTGGAATTTTAATTTTACCCTTTACCGACGTAAACTGGTAATGCCGATCGTGAAACGCGCGATAATATTGATTTATAATTAATTATTTATTTTACGATATCGTCGTGCCGGATTATTTTATTAATTGATGATCTTGTCGTTCGCAGCTGTGATAACACAGGAGGTGGGCGCCGCCGCCGCCGCCGCCGGTTCGACGTTTCAATCGTTTTCGGCGGCGGCGCCGGCTCGTGCTCAGTGCAACTATATTATTATTCCGACGCGCGCGTACGGCGGAATCGACTGTTTTTTTATGCCAGGCCGGACGGAGCTAAAGTCGATTCGAGACGGTAACTACAAGCTTTCGTCGACTCGATTTCACAGACTTTACTTTTACTCTCTCTCCTGTCGATGATAACTGCTTATCGAATATTTTTTCTCGCCTCTTTGGTTTTAAAATTATTAATTCCGAATCAACAACTCCACGGGCATTTCGCCCAGCACTTTTCGTTTTCGTCGCGAGTTCATGATATTATCACATCGTTCTTAGGTGAGTCGTATAATAATCGCGCTGGAAAAATCTACTTTACCTCGTCGCGAAATATAGATTTTTTTTTTAAAAAGAAATTAATAAAGGCAATAGCCCGCGGTAAGTGTGGAAGATTACGTTTATCCCGCGACTCGCGCCGAAAAAATACAGTCGACTTGTCCGAAATAAAAAAAATATCGTTTACTCGCGCCCGGCCTGGGTTTTCTGCAGTACTCGCCGCCGCCGCGCCAAGTACACGAGTAGAGCGACGACGATCTCCGCGAAACACTGGCACTCGTGAGTCGTGACGCGAAATACGTATTCCATGCTCGGTCGTATTTTTCCATTTTCGTTTTCTTCTTTCGAGGCCGTTGCGTTATTGAAAATGAAAAATAACACGGCTCGCTGTCAAAGATTCCCAAAGTTTTCACAGGTATGCCTATTTTATAATATAACAAATAAACGAAACACGTTGACTTTTTAAAATTTTTTCGTTTAATGTTTTCGCATAATCGCATAGTCGTCAAAATGTGTACGTCGAAATTCGCAGAGGAGTTTCGGTATCGGTCGCGATATTTTTCGGTCATCTTGGTGAGATTTGTTTGCGCGATTAACGATAGATATTGGCCGAATCGCGCGCGTCGTTCCGTCACCGATATTTCTCGCTCGCCGAATCGTTCGACTTTTCGAAAACGTTCGCGTTCTATTAACACCACTACGCGCGATGACGGCGAGCCTGTGAATATCGGAAACTAATAAAGAAAAACAAAACGCGTGTGCCCACGCGGCGGACTGACCTTATACGGTGTCGATTGTGATCGGATAGATATCGGACGGAAAAAAAAAAAAAATTAATAATAATAACAAAATTGCAAACCCACTAAATTACTTTTATCTAGATTTATCACACGACTCGTTCGGCCGAGTGTGGTATCGATCGTATTATGCGATAATTAATAAACGTCCGCACGCATATAAAATACGTGTACGTACTCGGAGAGCGAAATTATTTGCCGTGCGGGCGAAACCGACGGGTGTATTAGACTTTTTTTAACGTTGGCCGCGGCGAGACGGTTCGAGGACCGGGTCCGCGGTCCGAAGGCCGTTCCGAGTTTGCGACCGCTGATAATATTATTATGATTATACGTACGTATTATTATTATTATAAAGTGCGCGCGGCGGCGGTAGTCCGCCGGAGGACTACGCGTCTCCCGAGAAAACGCGCAATTAACCGTCGTCGTCGGTAATGTTCTCGGTCGCCGGTTTTCAAATCGCTTTCGTTTATCATTTGCTAATATTATTCGCGTGGTCGAGCGAAAGACCCGTTTCGGAGGCATTCGATTTGAATGTCTCCTCTCGGCCACCCTCTGCAGTCGCACCAAGGAAACCGAGAACCAAGGATATCATTGTGTCATCGGCACCGCGTGTTGTTGTTCTCCGCGCACTAGGTTTTTTTCTTTCTACTTTAAACTATACTGGTATAGAGGTAGGCGTTTTCGTATATAGTTTAGATTTCCATCTGTCGTCCCGAGTTTATCGCCGCGGACCTCAGCCGTACACACGCGCACACAATATAATATACGTACTTACATACACACTGCGAGCGCACACGTATAATACGCCTACCCGTGTCACCGCGACATGAAATTCGCGTGATCCAGCGATACGTATCTGTCTCCCGAGAGACAGAGACATTGCGGCGTTTTATTCGCACCGGAAGTTCCGGTTCGACTTTTCCTATAATATAATATATACGCGTGCGCGTGTGTGCACATGTTTCGCGTTAAAAAAAACTATCTGTGCGCGTGTTTTTTCTTATAATATTGCATTTAACGGCGACGTCGTCGCAGATGTCCACTTCCATTATAATAAACAGTTGTCGCTCGGCGCGACCGGAGATTTAAACGCCCGATAATATCCGAGGTGTTCTAGTTTCGACGCGAACAACGATCGAGACGCTATATTGAAAACGCCACTTTCCCAACGACGGGAAATTCGAGTCGAGTGGAAAAGACGTTCGTCACGGATTATTTTATCGCGAAAAACCCTGCATTGTCGAAACGTACAAAATATCAAATCACGAAATTCGACCAATATTTCCCCGTTGAGCGCGTTCGGTCGCGTATTCGAGACGTGTTTTTCTCGCTTTATATACCGCACGTACATTATTATTATTATATTCTCGAAGGCACGCATAATCAGAACTCGTTTCCACGCGACACGATAATGTAGTTGTGCGTTTGAAAACACTTTACGTATTTATATGCAAATGCGTATCCGCCGAGCGTCGTTTATTCGCGGGCCCGACGTCGCACCTCGTGCGCGACGTAACAAAAACAACAACGGCAATCGTAATAATAATAATAATAATAATATGAGATACGCGCTGTAGGCGTGTTAAATAATAATACGCTTCGAGTGACAGACACCGCGTCGCCGCCGCCGCGCCGTGCGACGACAGACGTACCTGTAATTGCAATGTTCCGCGCAACGTTCCCTCGAGCTGGAGTTTGTCATTTTCAATCTCGTGTGTTGTTGTTATATTACTTGCGATCGTGAACGCCAATTCTCGCCTCTACGGTGTGTACGCGAAACGTGAGGGGGAAATGTAAAAAAAAAAAAAAAACATAATTTAATACGAACGCGCGCGTTAACTAGACCCGTTCGGGGCCGTATTTTTCAACGTCGTCGTCGAACGACTCTGGGTCACTCTCGCGGTTCGTCGGCATTCGAGATCTCGTAGTCGTACAATGGGTTTTTCTTTTCGTTTCCGGCGGATTCGTTAAAATCGTAATAGTACGCGGGATCGTCCATACTTTGCACGTCGCCGCCGACCATTAGGTGTAATATTCGCGGTGCGGTCGACCGCGCGGAATTATTGATTTATAGTCCGCTCACGTCTCGTACGATCGGTAGCACACGGCGACCGCAGCGCGCAATAATATAACATTACGCGCGCGCGCGCGAGTTAATTATCGTTATTATTTATTCTTTATGGCTCGTCGACGACAACGTTATGTTATTATTTTGCGCTGAGCGCAACAGCACACGGCTGAGACGGCGTCTTCCTCGCTCGAGTAAAAACTCCAGATTTCCGAACGAGCCGCTGTAAATCGGAGACGAGACGGTGTGTCGGTTCGACGAATCGATTTATTTTTTCGTATAGCGAAAGTGTTTTTCAATTCCTTTGTCAAACTTTCGTACCGTCGCGACCGCTCGTCGATAATTTTCCTTTTTTTTGTTTTCGCATACGGACAACTTGTCGCAACTACTCTGGCGCGTCTCTGCGATAATTAGATCGCATGCATTTGGGTCGTTTGTCGACAGCGCGCGTTACGCGTACTTTTAACACGTTTCGTCGTTCCCTTGAAAATTTCAACGAATAGCGCGATTAATCATCAACAAACACGACGACCCGCCGAGGAGGGGCGGGGGAGCCGAGAGGGCGCGACGGAGCAAAATGTGTGAAACCATACGTCCGCGCCGTCACGACGACCGAAATTCGGAAGGCTCAATGCCGTCGGACCTGTTCATTAACCCTTTTTGCGGCGTCGACCGCCGAACGGCCGTGAGTAGGTGCAGACACACGGTCTCGGGGTTACCGGAGAGCGACGACGGGTTGACCGTCGGACCGTCCAGTTCGAATCCCGGGGGGCATCGCGACGATATTTATTATATTATAATAATTATTATCGTTCTCTCTTTTCTCGCAGCGCGGAATACGCGCGTAGTGCCCAATGTTAATGCGCGCGTGTCGTTGACTGACGAACATTACGTATTCGCTCTCGGTAAAGTCGTTAACGATTGAAAAAAAAGGAATTCAACCGTAGATCAGGGGTGGCCAATCTTTTTTTATATTGTGCCAAATAATGTATACAAAATTGAGAATGTGCCTTGGAAAATATTTATTTCTTTACAGTTTACAAAGTTTACATAAATATAGATTTTAGATTTTTTTCATAGGTACTATTTTTATTACAGTTCAATTGCAATGTTTTTTTTTAATGATTAGGTATGTTGAATTTGCTCCATGGATGTTATCTCTTCATAATTTGGTTTAAGTTTAGTTGAAGATAGAAGCATTAAATTTTTCAAATGACAATTTGTTAGTTTGGTTCTATACTTATTTTTAATGAAAGCCATCCGCGAAAAACTTTTCTCACATATATATATGTAGAGCCAAATCTGCAAACCAATTTCAACGCTACATTATGTAATTCTGGAAAATCTTCCTCGGGTAGGCATTTCCAAAATTCTATTATCTCAGATGACTCTTTTTATTTGCATTTTAAAACTGTTGAACTTTGAAGTTCGATAATTTCCAATTGCATATTAGGGTTATATTTTTGGAGATCGTGTGTCTCTATGATAAATGGATTAATAAATAAGTTATTTAAATTTCTTCTTCTTCTTTAAATTTGCTGAATCTTTCTTGAAAATTATCATTTAGTGATGAAATATGATTTTTAAAAATCGTCAATGGAATATCTGTCGGTAGATAAATAGATTTTAAGCGTACAAAGTGATCTAAATTTCCCATTCCTAAATTACTTTCGAAAAGACGAAGTCGAGACATGAAAATTCCACTGCGACAATATAATTTAATTTAATAATATAATACTTATTTTTAAAAATCATATATTATTTTATCTGACTCTATGGTGTGCCATTCGATAACAACAAATGTGCCACAAATGGCACGCGTGCCGCAGTTTGGCCATCCGTGCCGTAGACAAACAAAGTTTCGAATCGAATAATCGAAATACGAGGGCATTTTTTTTCTTCTTTCGCGCAAATCTCTCGTCGTCGACGACAGCAGCTGGAGAATCACTCCGAGCGCTCGGGGGAAATAATATTATGCGAAACGACGACGACGTGAGCAATGTGACATTAACGCGCGTCGCATATGTACACGTTGTGTGTGTACTCACATCTGCACGCAGTCGACGACGTGCGTACAATTCGTGAAATCGATATCGATTTGGTCGAGTGTAAAACGAAACTAGTTTCTTTTCGCCTCCGTGACTTTACTCGCTTTTCGGTCGCGCCAGCGGCGCCGCGAACACGCGATCTGCGCCGCGTAATTTCTGTTCTCCTCTCTCTATCTATCCGTCCGTCCGTCTGTCTGTCTTTCTTTCTTTCTCGCACTATGCGGTCTCGTACGTGGACGTACGCGGAAGACGACCAAAGCGAATCGAACGGACTATCCGAGAGAGAGGGGGAAAAGTATCTAAAATCTAAGAGAATAAACAATACGGTCCCGCGCGCGGGGGTAATGGCAGATTTGTATTCAATTTGAGAACGTGTAATGTATACCGTTGGTTAAGCTCGAAAACGTCTGGTATTAGACCATATTGGAATCAAGGTCGTCGTCGTCGTCGTCGGAACACGGCAGAATACGATCAGCGCGCGGCGTAGAAAAAAAAAAACCTAAGGGAATTGTTATTATTATTGTTGTTGTTGTTTGGTTTTTTTCATTTCGTTTCGTTTCGTTTTTTTTTTTGTGTCGGCCAATTAGCGAGGATTTCTAAAGCGCACTAATGAAAACTCCGAGTCGATAGATATCCTTCGAAACGGCGCGCACATTTTTTCTTTAATCTATGAAGTAACGAGTTTTCGATGAAAATAATAACGACCGTTTGTCGCGTCGTCTAGACGCGGGTCTTTAACACTTTGGCTCGACGACGGGCAGACGAGACGGTGTCGTCTCGCGATAAATCGACGCTAATAGTATAGGCCAGCGTTTCCCAAACTTTTGTTTTGGGCCGGCCCGGTAATATATATTTTTCACCTTCGTGACCCACCAAAATATTTTACGTTTATAATTATTGTTTAGTGTAATAAAAGGCATAATAAAACACATTTGAATATCTACATAGAATTTTATAATAAAATCAAAGCGTTATTAATTAATTAATTATAATATAATTAGTAATTACTAATTGTAAACAGTTGACTACAATCAGTGCGAAGTGTGAAGCTGTTCACTTTTAATTAGGAGCTCCAAATTTGCTGGAAAGGACGTTAATTTTATTCTCAAGTCCGGTTCAACTTCCAACCGCGAATGTCATGCTATTCGGGTTTTTCATGAAGCCTAGTTACTAGGCTCAATAATTATTAGTTATTCGTATTAATGAATTTATTTTTACTTAAAAGTTTTGAATTATCAAACGAAAATGATAAATAGCAAATTTAATATGAGAATTTCATTAAATTTTGCGACCCGGTATTAAATTTTTTATGGCCCGGTAGTGGGTCGCGACCCGGTATTTGGGAAACGCTGGTATAGGCGATCGGCGGTTTTCAAACATTTCTCCGAATCGAACGGACGCCGCCGCCGTCGCGAGGAGTTCGTAGCATGGAAAAGGAGAGGGTTTTGTTCCTCAGAGTACAAAAATAATATGGTGCGATATAATAAAACGATGTTTAAAAACATCTGTGTCGCGACGTGTTATTATTTAATAAATCGCTCGTAAACTGTTAATATTTTGAAAACGGCGACACAGTTCGGCGCTTTAGTTGTTAAAAAATCAAAGTTCTCGTCCGCAAAAACCGTCAGAGTATTTTATGTTTTTATACTCGTTCACGGTATAGTGTGTGACCGTTCGTCAAAACAAGGCGCGATGATTCTCGCACAGTCTCAATGCCAGACGAGGTTTCCGTAATTAAGTAGTATTTAATTGATTACGTTTTTTTACGCGGCGACGACGCGCGACGTGTATTCGATACACGAACAAATACGATAATAATATCGTTCTCTCGACGACGGAGTCTCGGAGTTGTGTACCCACCCGTCGAGTTACCTCACACGTCACCGGACCGCCACTATTATTACGATAATAGCGCAGTAAAATACTCGTAATATTCCATTGAAATCGCCCGCCGTTTGTGTAATATCGTTATGCCCCGTTAAACTCGAGTGATCTGATATTTTGGATAGGTCGGTTTTTTTTTTATACCGCGCGGACTTGGCCTCGAGTCTTTTTTCGGTTTTTTTATTTTTTAGGGTTGAACAGTTTTTACTGATGAGTAGGGGCTGGAATTATATTCTCTAAAAAAGTTGAAAATATTCTTTAAAAATCACAATAAAATATGCGAAAATATGCTTTTTTATTAATATATTCTCTTGAAATAAAAATATTCATTTATATGCAAAATAATACAACAAAAAACTGATATAAATAAGTATATTATGATAAAAAATAACCAAAATAATACGTGTTAAAAAAATTGATTAAATTATATATTAATAACAATAATAGGTATTTGTAATTACGAAATTTTTTTGAAAACAGTTAACAACTATATTTTGCTCCATATGTTATGTTTTTTTATACGTGCTAAATGAACGTTCGACGTCAACTGAAGCCACGGGAGCATTTTGCAAATCAATAATCATAGCCGGTGAAAAATCGTCTATAAGTTGAACTCGGTTATAATACGTATATTATAATGTATCAATTTCATACCACTATTATTATATTTTACGCCACTGCAACAAAAAATATCGAATGTCTATAGAAATTAATCGATATATTCTCAAATATTCTTTATTGTACGAAATATTCTTTTATCTTGAATTATTATACTCTCAAATTTGCTAAAAAAAACTTTTGCCATTAATTAACCGGTTTCATGATCTTTCTTTCACAAAAGAATATAATTCCTGCCCCTACTGACGAGCTACTGAAATTTCATATTTACAATAGATCGACCGGTCATTTTTAATCATATGTAGGTACATAGTCGAGTCTGTCCGTTCGGTTATCAAAAATAATTTCTATTACGTCGCGTCCGAAAATTCAAAAAACTCATCTCACTCGTCGTTTATCGGAAGTAGACAAACGATTGACGTAATAAAATCTCAATGAAATCTCGAGGTATGGCGAGGAGTAAAAACTAGATTAAATTTCGTAAAATCTGTAACGCGATCGTATCCGTTGTAGTAAAGCGTTGTTTGTATTCGACAGACGTAAATCGATTGAATTCTGTTTCACATTCGAAATTTTGTACCGAAACAAAATATATTGTTTCCGAAGCGTGTAAAACGCTAACCGCGGGCGCCCCCGTACGGAAAATAGGAGCAATATTATACGTCTTCCACGAGGCATCGTCGATAAGCCGTACCGAATTGCCCGTGAAGTTTTTTCGGTGAATACGCACCGGACCGTGCGATAAAAACAAACAAAAAACGACCAGCGTAAACGTTGATTTTGTAAACAATATGATGTGAAACGAGACGGTCGTTTCGTATAGTGCACGCGCGTATCGACGTTCGTCCGATTATTTGAACCGTATGACGGGCGATGTGACCTTTTCGAAATCGTTGCTTTTCGCGCGGTCTTATTAGCCACCCCGGACAGTACATGTCTATATTTATTTTCGTTTCGATATTAATTGCGATCGCTTCGAGTATGACCAAAACTTATCGAACGACGAAAAGCCATTGTGTTACTTGTATTACGAGTGTTCACGAGTCACTCGAAAGAACCGTTTTGTACATTATTTACGTTTAAATATCGATTGACATTAAGTTTTTATTTGATATACAGTCGAGTCGCGACGAACTCGAAGAACTCGACGACTCGATTTATTTTTAATTCCCCTAGAAATTATAATAACACTCAATGTATTAAAAGTCTTGGTGACTCGAATATAAAATTGTGATGAATAGCTTAGTCGAAGTATATTTTTATATATTATCGAATCCATAGGCAAATTAGAAGATTTTGTCAATAAACAGCCGAAAAACCAAAAATTAATAACAAATTATTTTTCTACTGTATCTCATAAATAATACATAATAATATGTACATACTTATAATTTCATTGTATTTATTTTTTTAAATTTTATTTAGTTTTTTTATAGCGTTTATGTATAAACATAAATGTATCATATTTGTCATGACTAGGGCCCGGATTTCAATGCAAAGTGCATATTTTTTTTGGTTGATCATACACAATGCTTTCTAAGTACATAATTCGTTTCATGTAACGAGGGTTTGAAAGCTACAAATTTTATTTGCATTTTTTTTGCATATTTCGACGTTTTTTCATTTTTAGAGCATTTTTAGCATTATTGGGTCATTTTGTTGGTTTTTAATGCATATTTATTCAATATAGATATAAAACTTGGACTATTCAAAAAATTATCTTAAGATAAATTATTTTCTTGATATTTAAGAAGGTTTATCGGGTTTTATTTAGTGAATATTTCAAATTTTCAGTTTTTTTTTAATAAAATAATTATGTAAAAATAATTATTATGTCTCATTTATAAATTATAATTTGTATAAAAAAAATATATGGCATTTTTAAGGTCATTTTTGTGGTAAATTGTATTTTTTAAGGGCATTTTTAAGGTCATTTTTGTGGTAAAATGCATTTTTAAAGGCATTTTTGGCTATTTATTAGAGCATATCTGTATGGTTTTAAGTGCATTTAAATCCGGGCCCTAGTCATGACGTTTTTATCGTAAAATTTTAAAATTATATTTCATTACATAGGTAACTCGAAGTTTTGATTTTATTTTGATAAATTCGAGTTATCGCGACTCGACTGTATTACGTATGTTTATAATATGACGTACGCCGACGACGACAACGGTCGATTAGTTTTGACGATTTTTTTTTTTTTTTTTGATCTCTGTCTCTCTCTCTGCTCGTCGCGTCGTCGACGACGAATAAATTATACACTAACCAGAAACGTCATCGCAACCGTGATAACGACACGCGCGTATTATTTACCTCCGTGCGGCCGATACGCCGCTAATTATCGTCGTAAACGCGCGAGTATAATGCGCCGGGGAAACAACAGACGACGACGACGACGACGCGCCCACCACGCGGCCGATACACAACGCCGTTACTCAATACGCACATTGTGTATATTATAACACACGATCATTCGACCGTGGACGAAACTTTTTAACCTCGTTTCACGCTCCGCTGGTACAAAGGACGTCCGTTGTGTTCTTATCCCTGCGCCGCCGCCGTTACAGTATTATAATAATATAACGATTGTGTTTCGGGCATTTCGATTCGTTTTTTCTATTTATTTATTTTTTTATTATTATTATTCAAATCGTTGGCCGGCGGGGAACGGACGCGCGCGCGGCGTGAAGCCCTGCCCGCTGCGTGCGGCGGCGGCGGAGCCGATAGCGGTGTCGCCCGCAATATCGTCGTCGTCATTATAATAATAACAATAATAATAACAGTCCTGCCCGTTTCCAACGAAACCCGACAGCGACAGCGGACGAACTCGCGACCGAATTACCGGTGCGCGACACGTCCAAAGATCTTTGTTCGTTCGCTCGAGACGGGTTTCCTATCCGTAGACAATGCGAAATTGGATTTATTATCATCTCGCGCCCCGCGCCGAGCGGAAGCCGCGACGAACGGCGCGCGCGCGGGTTAGGTTTGTTTTTTTTTTTTCTATTCTAATGCGTTATCGGTTTTTTTTTTTGCCGCCAGGTTGTTGTGTGTGTGTGTGTGTGTTTATCCTTCGGGAAACCCAATTCGGAAAAGGTTTCGTCTCGACACGACGAGAGAGACGCGCGATCAGTGCCGCAATTATGAATTCTGAGGCCCGTGTGCAAGGATTTATTTAGAGGCCCCAAATTAATAACATATTTATTTTCTTTGATCTTTGTATTACTGCAGAAATTTTTTAGTATTTTTTAGTACTATAACTTATTAATATTTGACGGATTCGCGGAACCGATCAGAAGAATAAATTATGTAAATTTATAAAAATTCGAGCTTCTAAATACCTCGTCTATAAATTAGTATAACGATTAATCAAAAAAATAATCAACGACTTAATTCAGTGATCCAAGTCTAGTATCCATACAATAATATTATTTGAGAAATATTTCGCAATAACAGAGAGGGGCCCCTGCGATAATGACTATTATTCTACAAATTATGTCATACTTTATTATAATATCATTTTCGTAATTTTATTCCTATAATAATTTGTACGTTTTACATTTGCATGGTATTAATTATCAGCTACTTATGCTAATAATAAATTCATTGAAAACAATTACAAAAAAGATCAAAAAACTTTTGAGGTACGAGCCACGAGGAAGTAAAGAATACCAATATAGGCTAAATTCATTTTGAAACGGACAATCTTCAATTTTTAGCTTATGGTTTGGCAGGTCCCTAAGAACCGGAGGCCCGTGTGCATCGCACACCTTGCACACCCAATTGTTGCGGCACTGCGCGCGATTCGAAGGCGATCCAATCGTTTTCTTCTAATACATTTAAAACCGACACGAAAAGTAAAAGAAAGCGTTCGTTGGAAAAATGTGAAATTTCTCGACGAAAACGTCGAGTTTTTTCGTTCAAACGATATAGTTTCTCTTCCTCTCGCGTACGTTCGACTGATTTTCAATCGAGTTTTTCCCGACGATCGTCGTTTTCACCGAGGATGAAACTCGTGACTTTCGATTTAACGTCTACGCCGCGTTTCCCGTGGCGACTGCACTCGGAAGAGGCGAAAAATCGATTCACATGTCAAGTCTCGACCCCGCGCGGCAGACACGTGAACGTATGTAATACAACGTGTATGACGTAATACTTGACGTTTACACACCGCGCGTAGGTTTTATTTAAACTTCAGTATTCAAAACAAACTCACTCCCGACCCCAGGGGTCCTAGTCAAACCGAACGATGTCTGTTTTTTTTTTTCCCATTCTTTCTTTCTTCATAACGTCCATTCGTGTAATATTTAAAATCGTTCGCCCCGGATTATGAAAAAAAAACATTCTCTACTGCATCAACTGCATATGTATTCGTATCGCTGTGAAATATTGAATTCATATCACGACGCGCGCGCGTCCACGTCGATTTTATTTTCAAAACGCCTGATTTCGAACGGTGAATTTTTACTTCGAGCTCACGGCGGCGGCGTACTGTCATTATTTCTTCTTATAACGGTCGAACCGGGAAGTCGACTTATCGCGCCGTGGCGTTTGCACGTTTCAAACGGACGACAATACGTTAATAATAGTGTACACCTCACAAAAGTGATTTACACTATTATCCGCTGACGATTATTATTATTTATAAGCCTGAATGTAAAAACGGTGAAAAACACCGGGACCGTCAAATTCCCGCGACGACCACGATTTATGATAACTCCTGGCGGGCTTAACATAACACATAACGCAGAAGCTGTCTCCGACAAATATCAACTAACGCAACGCGGTTACGTTATTATTAGGTATTTATTTTTATTTTTTCGTCCAAAGACAGTAAATTATAATCGATTTAATTATCTACCGATTTCACTTTTTTTTTTTTTCACGCGTACACACTCGACGTCGATTTCACTCGGTCGAAATGCTGCTAACGGTTCAAAGCGGCGGCGGCACATATATATCGAGTCGAAAATGGTTGTTGTTTGTTCTCGACGAACGCGGTCTATAATTTCGCACGACATAATTCAATATGTACAACAAGTCCGACGAAAACGAGTCGCGCGTCAAACAACGTGTTATACACACGCACACACACACGTTTGATTATTATTTTATGTGTGTGTGTGTAGAATATAAATAATGACACGGCGAACGGCTAAAATTGGATCGACCGAAACGGCGGCGGCGGCAGTTCGGACTCGCCGCGCGTTCGCGATTATATCGGTCCCGACACAGCTCAAGGACCACGCGATAATGATAATTAGATGTAAATAGTTGGCCGGCAAAACTGCGGTATTTCGCATTTTAAAAGTCGACTTTCGTAGTGTGATATAGGGAGAAACCGGTTTAACGTAACAAATTGCATAATTGCAACGTGCACAAACCGTCGAGTTTGTCAAACCGCGTCGCGCGTCGTCCGAATGAGATGAGATAGTCGTCTATGTCTACTAATAATAGATATTTTCAATGACCGTTTCGCTCGCGCGCGCGGAACAAAGGAAGGACGCGCAGAATACGCGGTTATTAAATGTTGCCGTCACAACGATTTCGCCCCGCATTTCGAGCGTACTTTTACGTGTGAGTGTTTTCCGACAAAAACTTGAACCCACTCACAACTCGCGAGCACCACAATGCTGTGTGTGAAACCGATATATTTCGTCCGGACGCGTTCGCATCGATTTTCGAATAAAAATACTGAAAACGAAAAAAAACGCCACGCGTTTTCGGTTTTTCGCTTTCACTCGCCGACATCTATACGTATATGATACACTCTATTATACTTAACACTTCTTCCCTCGCCGAGAGTATCGCGCCGTTCACACATCAGACGCTAGGCGACGCGCGAGCCAAAACCCATAAACCCTCCCCCTCCTCCCGGGCGTCCTTGCTTTCGATAAACTATTTTCCAAACGGATAAATACGCTTTGAGTACCTACGCTCTCTCCGTAGACGTACGCAGTCGATACGGACTCTGGGGGCTGCTGAAAGTGGCGAAATTATAAATCAAATGCCTGCGCGTGTCGTTTGAAAGTTGTTCGCGTGTCACAATGTAAACGTAGATTCGCCGTCCCTGATGTATATTATACGTATACACGTACACTGTTGGCGTTTCTGTCGTCTCGCATTTGTTTCTTTTTTTTTTTTTCCAGCGCTCGTGCGTCGACGAGCACTGCACAGCGTCGTCTATAGGTTGGTTTTTTTTTTTATTTCGCGAAATGTCGTCATTCGCTCGATCTGTTCGCATCTGTTGTTCTACATCGCGGTACAGCCGCGATTTGTCTGACGGAGAACTTTCGAGACGCCGAAAAAAAGCTATAATAATATGGTTGTGCATGGGCGCCGCGAGGGGGGTGCAAGGGGGTGCTCTTTTTTTACATAATTGTCAATATATATTATTTATATTATGCATTAATAATGCATTATAATACCTATTTTTTAAACAATAAATTCAGACGCCTAGATTTTTTTATTTTTAGATTTTTATCGGGTTTTCTAATCGCGGAGCCACTATACCCGCGTTACATTGTAGCCGTTGAAAAAAAAAACTAAAATAACTTTGCATCGTCATACAATTTGAAAAAATATTTTTACGTATTTAACTATTATTGCACCCCCCTTGATAAAATTCCTGGCGGCGCCTATGTGGTTGTGGTTGTTTTATGTCTCCTAAAAATCGCGTCCGTAGAAATGACCTGCACACTCTTCTTGGTCTATGAATTACGCTGTTAGATATTTCACGTCGAGCACACATAAATTCTCTCGGACGCATTTATACTCGACTGTTGCGTATAAATACACGGCTGCGCGGCGTGACGTAGAGGGAAACGCGAAACGGATTAGGTACACGCAGAATATTTCGCGAACCAGATCACCTTGTCGCGGCGGCGGCGGCGGCGGCGGTTCAGATACGGAATTTCATCGATACATACAATACCTGTATCGTGTATCCGCCGAGATACCGTCGTGCACGCCGCCGCCTGCATACTGAACAATGTGTCAAAGGTGGGCAAGTCAATGAAAACGATTAGCTCGAGCTATTACGAGTCGAGTCGAAACAAGGACGTTAGATTCAGCGGTTAAAAGTCAACGAAATATGAGAATATTAGCCGATTCGATTAGATTTTAAAAGTCGTAAGATCGCGATTCGTCGAAATATTATATTGTTTCTACTAATGGGATTTCGTTCGATATTGATTGTTATTTATTGGTATCTCGTATGCGCTAAAACAATTACACGTCAAATCATTCGACGCGCCTCCCTTGTGACTTTCTCACGCCTGTCAAACGTCACGTTTCTCACGGATAAATACATCGAAACCTCGTCGTTTTGGCTAATCGATATTTTTTCAACATTCCCCGGGGGGTTGGCTCGTTCTTTACTCTTTACGCTCGCTCATCTGCATATACTTCAGCTAGATAACACGTTATAATATTATATTGTTGTTTGCGTGATCACTCGACACAGATAATATCTCAGCGGCTATTGATTTTTTCTTTTCAATAATTTCTTCACGAAAAACTAAAGTCGAAAAGCGGAGGGTACGCGTGTCGCTGTGTCGAGTACGCACCCCATTGGCCCGATTAGTAAAAATACGTACAAGACTCTTCGGTACTCGATCGACGTCGTACCGAAGAACTAAGCTACTATAGTACGTTTCACAACAACTGCGACTCGACGCTAGCGCGCCTCGTGGTGTTTTTTCATCAGGGTTTCTAAAGCTAGCGCGTAATAATCTATTTTTTTAGCTTGAGAGTGAATATCTACTGAATGGTAAGACATTTTTAAATAAATTAGCGGTACATAAAATAAACATACCCATAACCCAGCTGCTCTTACCATTTGTTTCGAAAAAACGCACGCTTTTTGCGAAGAAACGAATAAATCGTAAGTTATTTTTTTCCCCAACCCGGTTAGGGGAAAAATACGATTTTACCCAGAAGTGTGTGTGTGTGTGTGACCTCCTACCATAAGATTGAAACGAAAACGAATAACTGCGGAGATATTTCCATCGAGATATCAGTCTTTGTAGACGCTCGTGCAAGCACGGTATGCCACATATCTAATAATAATAATAATAATAAACAACGTACGGTATTACACCGCGGATCGCCCTTGACACGGCTGCCGACGTTACCCCACAGGTCGCGGTCGCTACTGCGACTCCTGCGCAGAGTCGTAAAGAACGCCGGGCCGCCCCTCGTAGCGCGGAAACTCGTTCGCACACATCGTAATAGAGAAAATAATATATTATATTTTTAATAATCATAATATCGCCGCAATAAAACGATTTGCCGACTCAATAATGTATATAATATTATAGAGATTATAAGTAGGTGTACAGGGTGGTTGGAGGATGTCCGACAAAGCGTTGAAGTCTACGTATTATTCCGTCGAGTATATTATTAATTTTCTTCCGAGGTTTTTTTTTTTTTCCGGAATCTTGCACCGCTCTGAAAACATTTTGCTCGCGTTCTGTAAATAAAAGTGAAAAAAAAGAAAAAAGAAATGTGAAATTTAAATAAATATCGTGATAAATAGTCGTCGATTTTCCGCGACTTTCTGAAACACCGAGTACGATTCCACACGATACGTTTTATTTCCGATTGTCCGTTTAGCCGATTGGACAACCGTTTCGAAAAAAAGCGCGTTCGTCGACGTAGAAAATAATGAAGTACGTCGTAGTGCGAGTCACTCGCGTCTGTACGGGTCACCCTGTACACGCGCGCGCGCGCGCGATATAAGTACTTGCCCGCTTGGTCGACGAGAACGACGACCGTGTCCGTCAAACATTTATACATTACGTATCGCGTACATAACAATCACTTTGTGCAGCGTACGGGTAAAAAAAAAAAAAATAATAAAAAATACCTCTTACGACAATAACAATAATATAACATAATAATCGTGGCGGTATTTATTTATCTAGTCGTTTCTTTTTCTCTCTCTCTCTATAACCCGAAGGTGCCGCACGCGTACGATACCTAAAATACGATATACCTTTACTAGGTATATGATATATAATATATATATTGTATGCCCGCGTTGTTGTTATTACTCCGGTTGTGCGGTCGCGCGTCCAGGTAGGCACAATCTAATAGAATATATATGCTCGTATATTATGCGGCGTACACTTCCGGAAACGACGCGACGCGGCGCGTGCGGTGGTCGGTGTTCCGTGCGAGTTTATACGAACTGCACACATATTATACTCTCGTACACGCGCTATAAACGTACGAGTGGTATGATATGTTTGTATAAATGCGATTTATACTATAATATTATAAACGTTAAAAGTAATTATATCATGTTTTGGCGACAAACGTTCGCGTTAACTATAGTCTCGTAACTGGTTCGTCCGACACATTTACCATTGTTCTTATTACTTATTGATAGGGATGAGAAGTTATAGGATTTCCATATTCTCTTCTATTTATAGTTAGATGAGCTAAAAATCTGTTCTATAACCTAATGAATTGAAATTTGCATATTTTTGCATATATTGGTAGTTTTCTTAAAAGTTATGCATATTCATGTTGTTTTTGTGTATAAAAATGCATAGTTAGTAAAATTATGTGGATTTTAATACAATTGACATGAAAAATGTATTATTTCAAGTTACAGGTTTGAAAAAATAATTATTAAATATATTACAAAACTTATAAAATTGTATTTTTATTTTTTTAGTTTAAATCACCTGACTATCAATATAATATTATAATCAATACACCTACCAATCATTTATCATCTCATATATTTATACCTAATATTAATTTTTTATCACTCGGTCAAAAATTATTTATATTTTAATAGAATCAAATTTATAACGAAATATTATTTTTATATTAATCTATTGTAAACATGATTTTTATTTATAGAAAAAAATTACATATTATAATATATTTTTTGAGTATTTTCAAATTTTTGATGCATATAATATCATAATTTTTCCTTGCATATTTTGTCTATTTTAGCTCCTATAACTTCTCATCGCTACTTATTGACAATAAATTGATGTGAAAAAATAGTGTTTCTCGGTACGAAATCGTAGTCTTCGTATTTAGGCACAGTGTTTTAGGCACGGTCACTTCGTCCAGAGCGAGGTGAATAAAAACGGCGGCTTTATCGCGATTTTCGATTCGACCGACGACGCGGTCGCTCTCGTTGAACGGAAAAATCTGTGCCGCTGAAAAACATCGCATTGGAAACGATTGTTGTGTGTACACACACGACGTGTACACACAGCTGCGACGATATTTGATCAATTTAGAGGTACTATAATAGCTGATTATTTCGTTCCGTTTGCCCGCGACAATAATATTCCAAGCATAGTAGTTTTTCAACACATTTTTCATACACGCGTTTTATACACCACAACACGCCGGAAAACAGTAGTAGTACGAGCAAACGGATTTTTATCGAGATCCCACGGCCGCGCCATCGCCCGAGGCTGTTGCACAAACGACTCGGACGACGTAAAAGAAATAACATCCGACTCTGATGGGGAAGAGTCGAAGAGATTGAGGGCGATATAAAGGCTGTGTTCTCGATCGACGATTGCCGTCCGAGTATGATTACAGTCACAGTAGCAAAATACTATATAGCAGTCATAATCGTTTGTTACTCAAACGCGCACGCACACGCGCGCGCGCGCGCGCGCGAACGCATATCATATGCATGACGAATCGTCGAGCGTCTAAAGTCGATCGTTGGAGGTCGTCTGCAGCCGATCGACGTACGTTCGTCTGGCGATTGCAATTTAATTGGGCTCACATTATTTTTATGTACACGCACGTTGTGCGCCGTCGCGCGTCGTCGTCGCGACGATCGAAACAAAACAATCGCATCCAATAACAACAACAAAGGATTAATGTAAAAACGAGCGGACAAAACGTCTCGCAGACGACGGGACCGCGGGTCGAAGCGGTCGAAAACACGTTGATGACACGAACGTTGCGCGGCCAATAGAACAAGGCTCGAAACGTTCGGTCTTTCGTGTCGCGCGCTAAATTAGAGAACCGTCGACGAAAAGGCATTTTTTCTCGCTAAACCGATCCCCCCGTGCGTTTACCGTGTCACAAAGTGTCGTCTACGCGTTCGGACGAATTGATAAAAAATATGTTTCGTACGTGATTGTACGGCCGCGCCGCGCCGTCATAATCGTATTATCATCGCGCGGTTTAAGGCTCAGTCAAACAGAACGCGGGCAGCCCGCGCTGCCCGCTGCGGGCACTGTATTATCTTTGATTGCGTCAACGTGGTTAAATATAACGCGGGCAGCGGTCGGGTTGTAAATAATTACAGAGTCCGCGGCGGGCAAAGAGCTGTTTACAATGTTATCATAATAATTCATATTGTATCAATATTGTTGTTTTCGTGATAGAATAGTATAATATACTATATTTTAGGAAGGTACCATGCAGTGGCGCAACCAAGGGGGGTGTTTTGGGTGTCTGGACACCCCCCCTGAACCGTATAATAGGAAATTTATATTTAATTATATTCAATAACCATTGAAAAAAAACGTTCAATATTTTTTAAAATCAAAATCTAGTGTTATAATTTATAACTGATAAATGTTACCAAGTCTTTTGTCCATAGTTTATCGACAAATTCGGAACATAATCGTGACTTGTTTAGTTAATAAAACGTTGGACGTCAGTAGTGTATTCAGAAATAATTATGGTGGTGGTTTGATTCAAATCGTTTGAATAAAATAATATAATAGGTGTCACTTGTACATAGTAAACTAACAAATTTGGAAATGAATCGGGGAAATACTGTTTACGCTACTGGCGGACACCCCCCTTGAAAAAATCCTAGTTGCGCCACTGGCACCATGAGGCTAAACATTGTAGCCAACATAAAATATTATTTACTATCACTTTTATAGCAGTGGGGTGTTCTGAACACCCCTGGATACGTAATATTTCAAACTTAAAATATAAAAAAATTTATATTAGAATTATATATATTAGATTATATTAGAAGGAAAAAAAAACGGTGTAACACAAATGGAAACACGTGGTGTTGTGCCGTGTTCCCATTAAAAGCGCAGTACTGACAGACCGCGTAAAATTGCCAGGGCATTGTTTGACATCACAGACCGCGTAAAATTGCCAGGGCATTGTTTGACATCACAGACCGCGGCGGGCAGCAGCGCGGGCAGCCCGCGTTCTGTTTGACTGAGCCTGAAAAGTGTGCGCCGCCGCCGCCGCCGCCCGTACCTACCTACCTACATAATATACGTATATATATATATTTTTATCGTGGAAAGAAATGGCAATAATTATTTACGTAACGTCGTCGGCGGTGTCTGGCTCGAGATTCCCGCAAATGGAAGTAATATTTTCTAACGAGAACGACAACTCGCCATGTACATTAAATGCGGCGAGTGCGTACGTATCATTATATTCGTCGCGTACCGATACGTAATTTTTTAATCGGCCTCGCGGCGGCGGCGGTAGGTAGGTAGGTACAAAAATCTCGTTTTTTTCCCCTCATCTTCTGGGATATCGCGCGACAAATACGCGAGCGCGCGTGTTCTATTTCCAAAACGTTTGCCCGAAAACGCTGGGCGAGAAAAATAATGAAAAAAAAAAAATCACACTCGACACTCTAATAATAATATTGTCTATAGATATTAGAAATATCGACTAGACACGTGATACACTTACGCAAACGTTATATAACGGTGATATGTAATACGTCGTTAAAGTTAAAGTTTATTATTTCATATTATTTCAGTTTAATGTACCATACGGTTGACCCACTGGCACACTATAGGACAGTAACCGCGTCGGTCGGTCGGTGGTTTTTTTTTCTTTTCTTTTCGTCCTTTGATCGTTTCGTTTCCGACGATTTTATCAACTCTGTATGTTCAACCGTGATTTCTGACTTTTCAACGCGTTCGCGCAGATCGCCGCGCAGACTATGACGAACGAAATGAGGGTTGTTACCGCGAAAATAAACGATACGTACGACGGTGGTCGCGTTTGGAAACGTTTCTGATAATAATACGTGGATTTACAACGCGTCTTGCGGTTTCCGACGTAGTAGGTACGGCACGAAATCTCCGACGGACATTGCTCAACCATAGGTTTACGAGCGTAAAGGTCATCGGAAGTGTCAGCCTCCGCTTTTCGACGCGCACAATTTGTAGGTCGTAAATAAGAAAACGGCCGTGCCTACCAACACAGCTCGTAGGTACCGCGCCGCTCGATCGCCGGCGTGTCGGGCTTTTTTTTTTTTCTAATAAATATCCGCGCTTGGTCGGCCAGACGAGTTTAATAATAATAATACAGTCGACGCCGTACGCGGTCTATGTGTAATTTCATTCGGACTGATTATAATTCAGTCGGGAAGGTGAGGTATCGGTGATCTATATAGATCTATATGTTCAGTGAGTATATAATATAGTATACAAGGTGATTCTTTCGTCGTCGGGCTCTATATATAGGTATCGGATAAAATCGAAATCCTTCTCTATTCCGCCCGTCCGACGACGACGGGTTTTCTATGAAATTAACACGTTCAAATCGAAAACAATACATGATTCATAAAGCGCCGCCGCTGCCCATAATACGCGATTATTATCGCGTCGGATTCGAAATATTAACCGATGATTTTTTTATATAACTGACTCGTTGTTTTTCTGAGACTCTTCGGGACGGTTTTGATAAACGTGCGCGCGAGCGTCCTTCTTCACGTTGACATTTTTTATTTTTTAGTATTTTTCGTTTTTGTAAATCTCGAAAAGTCAAACCAAATAATACAATCCAAGTCTGAACTCTCGATTTCGCATGCTCAAAACTTTCTTGACAAAAAACAAATACACTAACATTAAAAATAAACTATTAATCTATAAAACATACTTAAAACCAATATGGACATATGGTATTCAACTGTGGGGCACAGCAAAAATTTCGAATCTAAACAAAATTCAAACGTACCAAAATCTCACACTACGACAACTCACAAACGCTCCGCCATACGTATCAAATAAAACTCTCCACAACGACCTACATATCAAATCAATCGAAGAAGAATCTGTAATATTTTACAAACGATTCTTCACACGTCTCTCAAACCACAATAACCCTCTGATCGACAATCTTAATAATTTAACACTTCCCGATAATCCTCGCCGTCGACTGAAAAGGAGATGGTGTAGGGACCTTCTCCTTTAAGCCTCCCATCCTCTTCCTCTTTCAAGTTCCTAACTTCCTAATTCTCCTATCACGCTTAGAGTCACTAGTGGGTGACTTCTAAATCATGCTTATCGTGTTCTTTTTATGTCTCATCGCTCTTATACTTATTATGCTATGAAGTATAGACAGTATAAAAAATTATAAAGTGAAAAAAAAAAAAAAATAATACAATAATATTTTATTCTTTAGGATTCGAGAGAACCGTTTTCATATTTTGTTCGAAACGAATCGAATTTATTGATATATTATTATCCAAACACAAAGTCATTGTTTTTTTTTTTTTTTTGTAAAACGAAAGAAAAAAATCCGACCGAACGATTTATTGAAAATAATAAGTAACGCGTTAGTTTGTTTGTTTTATTTTTATATAAATTAGCCCCTCGGGGTTACTATATTCTATTGGAGATTCTTCGGAGGGTCACGTATAGCTTGATTATTTATCGGCCGGCCCGGACGGACATGATGATACGGATTGAAAACCGAAGGTCGAACGCGCAACGTCCGTACGCAAACAATGCGAATCGCGGCGGTCTGCTTTCCGGAAGCGGGAGTTGTGGTTTTTATTTTCATGGCGATTAATTTGTTGGCCGCACGTCGTCTCGTACCCGCGTTTCGGCGTGAGTACGATATCATGCCACACGACTACCGTATAATTCGTCTCTTTGCTGCGGTTCGGATGAAATAAAACGAGAGATAAAACCTTCACGCGTACCGTATAATCGACATAACTTTTATCGTCGAGCTGATTGAACCGCGATTGTAACTGCGCAAGGTGTGTAATCGTTGTGGTGTGCGTTTTTTCATCTTACACATTTCGAACGATTAATATCATATTAACAACGATTACAGCGAACCGAGATTAATAACAACTCAATTACTTACTCGAGATCAATAATAATAATAATAACTTAATTACTTACTCTCGACGAGTAAGCGCGCGACTGCATGTCCGCTCCGGTATTGCTCAGGACTAATATAGTTGCACTCGATGACGTTATTTTTAAGAGAGAGAGAGAGAAATTGCTTTGTTGCGTGGATATAATATCATAGCAGCTGCTGGTACCTCCTACCCTAACCCTCGTCATTGTTTTTACAGCAGCCCGACTAGCGTTGTATCATAGATCGGACAAACGAAAATACGTCCTATAAAATTATCGTTATATACGTATAGCTCTGCTGTTATCTAATGCGATAATATAATTACTCAATTCATTGGATACCAGACGACGCCGCGTAAACAATGCGAGCTACAAAAACGTATCTGCGGCGTGTGGCTCGCGCGCGCACTTGGAATTCCGCGCACGAACGGACATTCGACGGACCTGGGGGGGGGGGGACGTTTAAATTGTAATAATTAGAGTTGCCGAAATGTTTTCCAACAACCGGTGTGCGCCGCCGCCGATATTCCATTTCGATCGCACGCCGATCGACGTCACGTCACATTCCGCGTCGATATACATTATTATCGTTTCGGACGGTTATTAAGATTTCCGAGACCTCGACGACTATATACGATTCCGATGACATCATTCGAGAAAATCATCACGAAAACAGATTATTAGTTTAACTTTCTTTTGATAACATATGATCCAATAATAATAGGATTAAGACCTCAGAGTAATGTATTACAAACTGAATTACCTCCAGATGCTAAACATTTATTGGATATTGAAAACTCTGAAGGTAACGAGTCTAGTGAATACGACCAGTAGTGATTAGTCTTAATTTTTATGTTCATTATTTATTACTTACTATAGTTAAATATGTTATAATAAAATTTTTTTTTTTTTAAGAATATTAGTTTTGTATTAAATAAAAATAATGTATTTTAGGGTATTTTAAAAAAATATAAATTAAATAGGCTAAATATCATTATTTTATATTTTTGTCCGGCTAGAAGTGTGATTCCTCCCACTGTGCGCGGCGGCGATTTCTATCGAAACGGCGCCCGTTTTTCTGCTGCTAGGCCCCCCGAGGGCCTACTTCTTCCCACGAAGCTCGCGCATTTGCTCTGGACTCGTATTAATCGTATTTAATCAATCGACGATAAGAAACTGAACGAAAAAAACTCGCTGCGAACGCGTAATCGTCGACGGAAAATCAATATGCAAACGAACCGAACGCCGCGTGATCCGGACGATTAGAGAAACTCGGCGTGTTGTTTTATCGATGACGTACACCCGGTATAATAGATAATGATAATAATAAAACAAACACGTTTTAATAATAATAATAATATCGTCTGTCTCGTATTGTCGAGGTGGCGTATAGTAAAATATTACACAGACGCGCGACGACTAAAAACTCTTTGAAACGAGTTTCCTGGGTTTACAGCAATATCGATCGGTATTTGTCATAACCGACCGACGACGTGTAGTAGAGCAAGCGTTACATATACGCGGAGTTACGGCGACCGGGTTTTCTCGTGCGCGCGCGCATAAATCGTTTACCGCGCAAACAATAATAATAATAACGTATGTCGGGCAAATGCGTGCGTGCGCGTTTTTTTAAAAACACGCGAAATCGACGACACGTCTATCATACCAAACTGGTCCATGTGGGTCGACGACGACGACGTCGTTATGTCACCGAGATCTGGAATTTTCACCGCAGTAATTGTAGCCGCCATAATAATATAATGTGTACGCGGAGCTTTCTTTTTCCGCTCGTACATAATATCTATAATAATCATAATAATAATAATTATAATAGTAATAATAGTAATGATAATAATACACTCGTGCCGCGTTTTTTTCGCCATATTATCTTCGTTTGAATCGCAATTAGGTACCGCGCGGCGGCCACTGCGTCTGATAATACGTATACGATAAAAAATAACCGACAAAGTCTCGAACGAGAATGCCGGGTCGCAGGTAGTGGTGAACGCGTGTAAAACGAGAGATCGTTCCGACGACTATTGTTGTTGTTATAACAATATAGGGGCGAGAAAATCGCTACTGAAACGGGGCAGGACACACTCGTGTAAACTGTAGGGTTGCCATATGTCCCGGATTTGCCGGGACACTACCGGTTTTGTGACTTTTGTCCCGGTGTTTAATAGTGTATTGAGAAAATAACAATTTATTTTTATTACGTATATTGAATGGAATACCGGATATAATATTTATACGCCGCTTATTTATATTATTCGCCGATACGTTAATTTTGATCTATTTTTGATTTCCACTGTTGCGTAATAAGACTAACTAATATCATGAATTTATTATCGTTAATATTATTATCTAATCTAATCTAGTGGCGCGGTAGCATGCATTCAACGAGATTTGTTGAAAAAAGTCCACAACTCGTCCAGATATTCAACTAAACAAGCCGAAGACAGTTTGGAATTATTTATCTGAATAACTAATTTTTTTTTTAACAAAAAAATATATTTACAAATAAATTTGATTATAATAATTAATTAATTAATACACATTTACACAGTATTTTTCTTTCAAAATATTCAAATGGAAAACATATTCAACGATAGAATGATAGAATCCTATTACAAACTAAATTTAGGACAGGGAAATTAAAGAGATAGGTTAGATCTAGGAATTTCTAGATTAAGGAATTCGATACTAATATTTTTAAAAACGTGTCCCGGTTTTCAGTAATAATAATCTGGCAACCCTAGACTGTAAAGAGATTTTAATTTCGACGTACTTGATAATATTATCGTCACTTTGCGAGCTCTCCGTCGAAGCCAAGCCGGCGGCGTTAGTCGTAATAACAATATCATTTGTGTTTCCGAGGAAATTTCTATCCTAATAATTATCACTATAATATCGAACGCGAAATACGTAGAAACACGCCGCCGCACTGTAGATACGTATCTATATAATTTCGTGTCACGATGTATGTTCGCGATAAACTCCGAAACTACTGAACGGATTTTGATAAAATTTGGTAACCATTTATAATATGGTCCGACTTAAAAGATGGAATAGTTTTTTTTTCAATATTTATATGTGGCGAGCGCCGAGAATATTCTGGAACGGTTACATATTATATACAGTGTGATCACGATTTATGGTAACACTAAATATCTTTGGTGGATGATTTTGTATTGAAGTGAATTGTTTAGAGCGTCTAGGGAGTACTTGAATACACATTTTTTTTATGATTTTCAAATTTTTAAGACTCAAGGCCTGCGCATGCGCAATATAACTTACATTTTTTTTAAATGGGAACACCCTTTTTTTTTCTTCTACATATTCGGATAGATTATTTTTTTTTAAACATTTTTTCTATGAACAGTTTTTTTCTATCTACAAAACTGACCGAGTTAGAGTAAGTCAAAATTGGAATTTTTGCATAATTTTTTTTTAGTGAAATTTTCATCGGCTTATAACCACACTGTAAATAATAAAATAAGTGTCAAATCAATGTTTAATTTACTTTATATGTTAACAAATAATAATTTAACAATATTGTATGTCACCAGAATGTTCGTCAATCAGGCATGTTGCCCGCAAAATTGGATTTTCGTACGGTTTTGTCCAAAAAATTAAAAAAAAAAACACACAAATAATGGCAAAAATGGAAATATAATATGGCAAAACAACGTTTGCCGGGTCAGCTAGTATATATATATATACGTATATGTTTTACGTGGCTAAAGGGGGTGTTTCGACATACCCGAATCGGACAGCGAAATCGTTCCGATGACCGATTTCCAGAGTAATAATTATTATTATACGTTTTAACGCGGTCTCGCGGTATCGCGAGAGCATCGAAATTATATAGCCACGCGAGTCGTCGAGCGAAAAGTCGAAAAAACAAAAAGCGCCGAGCAGCAATGAAAATCACGAGGATTTCGAATAACGGACGATCTTATCCGCTAGCTCCGCTCTGTCCGCCGACGACTTTTTTATCTCGACACGCCGCGCCGTCGGGGGCGATTCGACGGCGTCGCGCGTTCGCAACAATAATTATTATTACATTGTGTATATTTTTTTTTACTATTACGTATGATAATATTGTACACTGAGAGAGGTAAAAAAAAAAACAAAAAAACAAAAAACGCCCGCAGGACCTGCGCGGAATCATAACATATTTTATTTCATACGGCTCGTCTCGCGCGCGCGCGCGCAGAACGCGATATAATAATAATTGACTCGTTCGCGTACGAACAGCAATAATTATTAATATTTTATATCTATGACATATTGTGCGCGGCAAAATATCGTGTATTATTATTATTACGATTTTTTTTTCCATATTATATTTTCTTCTCCGCTTATCTACGACTAAATATTGTTCTGCCCCGGCACGGTTACGTATTATTATACTATAATATATGCGCGTTTGTCTCGGGACCGACGAGACGGTAATTAAAAACCGATTACTCGAGCCGATTGATTTATCGGGGCGAGACGTAGACGGAGAAGCGAAAAAAAAAAGAAAAGAACGAGAGAGGGAGAGACGCGGAACGAACGCGTAAATCCGAATAATAATAATAATAATAATAATAACACGATCGTCGTCGGCAGTGGCGCCGTTTCGCCGCGTCGATGACGTTTTCAAACTGCGCTATTGTAGTACAGTCAACTCGCGATAAAACGAATTTCAAGGGACCGAGAAAAAAATTCGTTATATCGAAAGTTCGTTACATCGAAATTCGTTATATCAAGAGAATAATATACCAATTGAATTCGTTATAACGAGAATAAAAATAAAAATTCAAAATTTTATTATTCGTATACATATGTATAAAATATATGAGTCATATAAGTATATACATATTTATTGTTTAATTTCAATATAAATGTATGTAATAATATTTCTAATAAAAATATGCTATAATAATAATATGTACATATAATAAATCGCTATACATGTGTGCATTTATTTTTTAAAAAAATCAGATATTTTTGATTGTTTGCAACTGCTTGAGTTTACCTTATCAATAGTATTAATTGCGATACTGTACTTGAGTGTACTATCGCATGATAATCATCAGAAAAACTTCGTAATCTATTATGTGGTAATAGCAACATACTTATTTTTATATATTTTTCATAGAGTTATACACTAGAGACATGTATCTTATCTTAATTAAAATATTAAAAATTCGTAATAGAAAGCTCCAAATTTATAAAAATTCGTTACATCGCGAGAGTTTTGATCAAAAACGCTTCGCTACATCGAGGGGACCAAAATACATTACATTTGTTCGTTATATCAAGATTTTCGTTATATCGAATTTCGTTATATCGCGAGTTGACTGTATTATGATTATACAATATATGCTTTACTACGGCCTGCTTTCGAGCGAAAAAAGACCCGAAACGACGCCCCTGTCTCTCTTCTTCTTCTTCTTCTCCCAACGCCGACCGTTTTCACGTCTCATGGCCGGTGTTCGTTCTTTCTGCGTCGTTATTATCGTTTTTCGATGTCTCGCAACTCTCGGATAAACTATCTTTTTGTGTAATTTTATTTTAATTTTTTTTTTCTTCATCATACGAATATTGAAAACTGAGCGATAGTGATTTGGCATCGTTCCGCGAGCGTGTGGCAACATGGTTTCGTGCGGCGTATAATGATATTGTTTTGTCCGCGCGGTGTTTGGAGTTGAAAACAAAAAATATAACGCAATATTTCGCCCAGACGCGCGTAGCCAATTCCCGACAGACTTTTGGAGCCCGCGGGTGTTTAAAGATCGAGCGATCTGCAGATCGAGGGGGATAACGAAATTAGCATAAAACACGAACTGCAGACGCGGATTGTGTTGACTTGAACGGGAGGGGGAAACCATACGCTTTCACACAACGACGAGAATGCCAAAAAAAAAAAAAATAATAATAATAATAATCCACATTAGACGCGATATTATTACGTTTGATGTGTACGCCCACACAAAATGAATTATTATTCAAATAGTTCGGCCAGGGGTATATACTTAATAATAATAACGCGGCAGAGTGTGTTTGTCTAGCCGGTTTCTTTTTCCGTCTATTTGTCCGGTTGCGCCCGGACACCACGGCCGCGCGAGAACCAGTATTCGACGCGCGGCTCCGAATCAAGGCCCTTCAAACGCGTTAATACTACGCCGCCGCCGCCGTCGGTAACAGATGGACTTGGGAAAATTCGGCGTGTACAACACGAGGTTTTCGCGGTTCAAACTACACGCGCGTCTTACGTTTATTCAATACGTGGACACAAAACCGGGAAAACGCTCGAGCGTTTACGACGTGAAATTGAAAATAGAGTACAGACGCACTATACGAATGGAAAAACTGTCCGTGTTAGTTGTTGTGTGGTCGCGAATTTCTTGCTCAAATGTTTTATTGGCGAATCGACAGCGCGTCGTCCTATTGCGAACTCGAAAACGAAAACGTGTACTCGAAAAGTCGATTAAAATCAAATTATGCTTACTTATAAGTAGGGGCCGGAATTATATTCTTTTAAAATAGCCAAAATAATAAGATGCTAATATTCTCTAAAAAAGTTGAAAATATTCTTGCAATATTCTTTAAAAATCATAATAAAATATGCTTTTTTATTAATATATTCTCTTGAAATAAAAATATTCATTTATATATTATTTTGCTCCATATATGTTCCGGTGTCATATTTGTACGACGACGGTCTGTTAATATGTTTTTTTTATACGTGCTAAATGAACGTTCGACGTCAACTGAAGTCACGGGAGCATTTTGCAAATCAGTAATCATATGTCGGTGAAAAATTGTCTATAAGTCGAACTTGATTATTTCCATTCAAAACTTTAGCTACGTTTTTCAAAATGATGAGCCCTTGATTTTTTTGTTCAAGTTGATCAATTTTTATTTTTATTTCATTTCCATTTTCAATTGTATTTTCAATTAGATTTATCGAGAACAAGAAAATGGGCCTTAATAAATATTAAGATAAGTCACTTATCTACTACGATGGTTATAATACGTATATAATGTATCAATTTCATACCACTATTATTATATTTTACGCCACTGCAACAAAAAATATCGAATGTCTATAGAAATTAATCGATATAATATTCTCAAATATTCTTTATTGTACGAAATATTCTTTTATCTTGAAATATTCTCTCAAATTTGCTAAAAAAACTTTTGCCATTAATTAACCGGTTTCATGATTTGTAAAGATTTCGAACCCCCGTCTGACTGCATAGCCTCAAAAAAAAAAAATATGCAAAAGAATATAATTCCGGCCCCTACTTATAAGGTATTGTAAAAAGTAGACCATAAAATCGACCGAATTTTACTTCTGTTTGACCAATACGCGATGAAAAACGACGAATTATTGTTGCTTTTACTGCACAAACTCGGGGTGATCTAAGTATATAGTAAGACGCTCTGCGCCGTACCCACGTAGATAACACGTTTATAACACCTAACACGCTTATTTCTTAAAATATTATGAAATTTTTCAATTTTACAAACAGTTTGTTAGTTTTCATTGTAATAATATGATGGATACGTGAACGACGATATTTTATTACCTATTTAACACGCGAGATTTTTACTAATACGAATTTTTCTTCTCTTTTTTCGTCCGCAGGACGACTGGCAAGTGTGGCAGGACACCATCTCCTGGCTGGGCAACCCTACGGGGCCGCAAGCTTCGCCGGTCTACATGTGCGGCTCGGGCACGGTCCCCGGATCGAACCCTCTGGCCGTCGATAGTCTACGTTCTGTTCCCGAGTCGATCCCTCTGGTCGACGGCATCAGGCCCGTTCCCGGGTCGATCCCTTTGGTCGACGATCACCGCCGATGCGACCCCATGGCACCGCCGGCGATCGTAGTCGGAGGAGACAATCATCACGTCCACCAACAGCAGCAGCCCCAGGATCCGGTGTGTTACGGGACGGAGGAATTCATCGACCTGGACATGTTGATCAACTACGTGGCCGACCAGCACAGCGGCAACAACGACTCCGTGCCACCGGAAGTCATGACTTACACCACCGTCGCCGAGGACTGCAAACCTTTTAACTACAACAGGTTAGTCGTCGTGTCATACGTCGTGTATTGTGAGTCGGGTTTACGTGTTTGAGTGACAAAACATTATGAAAATACAGGTTTTTGAAATTATTCGAGCATTCTAAACTTTATGAAAATTACGTTCGCCCGAGTTCGAACAGTCACTCGACGATCCTCCCGAGTTTTCGGCTCGTGTTCTTCGTAAAAAAATATATTACAAGTGTATTTACATATTTTTCACACAATCAATCTTGCCGAGTCCTTCTGCGCGCGCATAATAAATCAATTTTAAGCCGACGCGACCGAGTAAAACACGAACGTTATTTTTACATGCCACGCCGATTTCGGGGCATATTTAGATTTTTTTTTCGAAAATTTATAGCGCACGTTTGGTCACCGCGTTTGGCCTCCGCGCAATTAGTCACGCCGCGCCGTACGAATCGCGCGGCACGGCGAAAATTAAACAGCTGTTGGTGTCGACACTGCTACGGTTCGATAAAAACCCGCAATTTTCGTCCGGGATTTACGATCGCGCCGCCGCTGCCGCCGCCGCCGCCGGGATTTAATTATTAAAAGCTTTGCGTTTAATAAATAATTTATAGGCAAACGTTCGCCCCCGTTCGCGCGAACGAACCAACGTTAAACGTGACAAATGGCTCATCTGTCGCAGTAAAAGCGTATGATTTAATAGTGTTTAGTAACGCGACTCGTATATTTCGCGTTTTCGTACTCGCGTTCGTATTTATTATACGGGTAATTATGAGTTTTTTTTTTTTTTATTATTTTTCAACTCGTTTAAACGTTTGTTTGAGAAAAAAAAAATAAAAACTCTAGTTGTATAACCGGTGGGTGTGTTAGTACGTACCGTAAACCTATCTCGTTTATTGATATCGCGTGATGGTTGAAAAAAATGCTATAGTCTTTTTCGCGATCGACTCGCTCTCTCTTATTCTATACTGGCCGTGGCCGTGCTCAACGCTTAAACGGAAATATTTTCAAGATTTTATTATTATAATGTAATTATGTTTATTGTTATGCTTTTTAATATTTTTTTTTTGTCTTCCGCTTGTAAATCTAATTGAAATTTTCTTTTCAATTTCGCTCGATTTTAAACTACATTTTTCCAAACAAATTCGACGTTTTACTAAGCCCTTTTTACCCCCTTAGAAATCCACCGAGTATCCTTTCGAGTTGTACGAAAAAAGTGCTTCTATATAGTATATAATATGCAATAGACATACGCGTTTAAAAAAGAAATAAACAGCGATCGGTGACGGGCGCGTTTTTTCAAAAAACGATTTTAACAATCCACTCGAGCGTTTCGGGGAGATACGACGACGCTTGTGAAAACGACGTGTTGTTGTAAAAAAAAAATAGAAAAAGTAAAACGTGAAAGAATAAAAAGAAAAGAAAAAAAAGAGACATCATAAAATTTTATATCTCTTTAGACGATAATAATATAATAATATAATAATAATATATTGTTATTTATCGTTACGTCGTCGTTACGGCTCGGTCGATGTGTTTTATTCTAATCGAGCCGCACCGCTGTCGCTGTCGCTGGCACTGGCACCGCTTTCACAATATGCACTTCCCCCTCGGTTGACATTGTTAACATACTCGACAACACACGTAATGTGCGCTGGCCTTTCCACGACAGGTACGCGTGGCTTATACTGCACGTGTGTGCATGTGTTTCTTTTGCTCGGCGCGCGTACACAACACTGCGAAATGCAAATCTTTGTTCGGACCGTGACGGGGCTACAATGACGCGTTCGCCGTAAGAATGAACATTGAACTTGAACGGATGAAAATCCGCCGGCAAACCTATTTGTTCGTTAACACACTTTTTTTAATGCGTCACAACGATTACGCCATTCGATAAAAAGGCTCGCGCGATCGTTTTTCTCGTCAACGAGTCGTCGGCAACGCAAACCGCAGTAAAGTGTGACGCAAAAACAAAATTTCACAGAAGCGTGTGTTAAACACTACACCTCGAAACAGATACGATGGGGGTGTATTTGAATTTTCCAATTCGTTATAGTTCTAGCGTGACGCGTTTGTTTTGTTTTTCGCGTCTCGAACGTGAAAATTCGCATCAATTTGTTCGTCGGTTCTGCAGTCTGTTGTTCTAAAGTACTTTTTCTTTCATATTTTTGACGATCACATCATGTGTGGCCGTAAGATAATATCGTCCGGCGTATAAATGATTCGAGAAATTTATCGGCCGACGACGACGGTTGTTCCGAAATCCGTTTCAGAGACACTCGAGTATAATACGTATGTTGTCGAGCGGGGAGATTTTAACGCCCCCGGATCCAGCTCCTCCTGCCTCTTATGGTCGAGCGTTACGCGGTCTTTGTTTTCCGGCGCGATTGTTTCAATATCAAAACGATTCAAATATAATTTCCGTGTCGATTTCATTTAGATTCGAGCGCCTTCGTGTTTTGATTTCGGTCGACGATATTGTCGCCGAATCTTACACGATTTCGTGTTTTAAATATCCGGTCGTATACTACGTGTATACACGTATTTCAAACTTGGTTTCCTTTTTATAAATAATTACACACGTTTCGTTTGAAAAAAATATCCGTCAAAACGTGATTAATTATTATTATTATTATTATTTAATTAAAAAGAAGGCGCACTATTAATAATAATAATAATAATATTTTTTCGGGTTTTATGTTATGATAATAGTCAAAGCACGCGGAGAAAAATTAATATCACTATAATCGTGTAATTTCAACGCTATTAATTATCATAATGTATTTACCGCGTTAAACCAACGGCGACGGGCGTACGGGCCGTGGCAATGAAATGTGTTAATCGTGTGACGCACGTTATACAGCTATTATTATGCCTACCGGGCACGATGTATAATTTTTTAATCGAAAACCGGGAGGCCTCCGAAAACGAAAAAAAAAAAAATTCGTTTAAAACGCGTTATAGATAAACTCGAAACGCGAATGGATAATAATAATATATGGGTTAGGTAAATCGTATTATTTTCTTCTCTCGTCCGTTTCGATATCCGAAACAAAAGAAGAAAGCGCGTACACGGCGAACCGTCCGCGTTGTATTTATTATTGTATCATTGTATTCTATATTCTATTAACTCGATCCGTTTCGCTATTGTTTTTCGAGAGGTGTGTCACGGTGGCAAGGCGGACGTCCACCGGACGATCGGTCCCACGCGACGACGACGACGACGCGCGCGTCGTACCGATGTTTATACGCGCATATTATAATATATAATATAATATAAACATAGGTGCGTGGGCAGCGGTTGCAAAACTAATGGAACGTGTTCGCCGGAGTATATAATACGTATATCTCTCTATATACGCGCGCACATGTGTTATAACAGTGTACCCAATAATAATAATAATAAAAACGACATGTTAACGGCCGAATTGGTATATTATTATAATAAGTATATAAAAACTTGACTTGGCCTCTCTTCGGCGACCACGGGGTAAACACGTGTTTACCTATGCCGAAACCGTAGGGGGCACACCCCCCGCGATATTTTTTTTATTAGCTCCGACGGCGAAGAAACGCTGCAACACGCACGCTGCAGCCAATCAGTATATATTTACTCGAATTAATTTTTACCGCGCCGATTAAAATATATTATTACTGAAATAATGTGCACGTGTGTTACATGCGAATTCGTTTTCGACCTTTCGTAACGATCGTTATTATTATTAGTTATCGTGTGAGTGAATAATACGACGAAAACCCGTCTCGCGGAGTCGGGAACGTCTATTGATTTAGAGAGAGAGAGAGAGAGATGGGCCAACAACTTTTGGAAAGGACTCGCTGCATCCTCCGATGCAGATGGTTAAGATACGAGTCGATTCTGTTTAAACGATTCGATATACATACGCCGTCTATTATACCGCAACAATAACTCGACAGTTGTATGTCAATTATGATCACTGCGATTAAATAATAAAATTCACGTCGAACGACGACGAGACACATAACGTTTTACATTTTTCGTCGTGTTGTAATAACTTACGACTCGACGGTTACGCCAACGTTAAAAAATGAAAGTAAAGGTACGACGCGAGTTTCATGGCGCCGAACCGAATCGAGTCCTCAAGCTAAAAAGTGTGCGAGTCCCGGGGAAAGAAATCACTAATAAAACTATCATAAACTACCCTTCTCGTCCTTCCCCAGATCTGAAACGATTTAGGCCGGGCGCACATTGAGACGCAGGCGACGCAGCGCAGCGTAGGGCAGTGCAGCGTAGTTTTCTGTAATCTATTAGTTAGAACTTATTAGCGCATATTGGGAGGCAGGGCAGGGCAGAGCAGTGCTGTGTCTGTGTTGGCCTGCGTCACGCAGTGCTCGCGACACAGATTACTGCACACGTGCACGAGCTTTGTGAATTACGATATTACATAATTTGAAACTAAACCTAAAATAATATTAATATTAGGTACTATTATAATTAATATTCTTTCATTGCTAATATAACTAAAATAAAACAAATTTACTGATATTATATTAATCAGTTGGGCTCGGGGCTTAATTTAATTTTTATATCAATTATATCAATGTTTCATGAAAACACGTAGGTATTTTTTATGCATTAAGTTCATCAAATTCGTCATCGGAATCTGATTCAGAACTTAAATTTATTAAATTTTCGGCCATCATACTATCGCTCATGCTGGTAACGGTGAACAACAACTGTCACAATGAACGGTGAAACGTCAGAACTGCGTAGTAATATGCGCTCACTTAGGTAGCGCAGTTTTTCCTGCGCTGCGCTAACCTACGCTGCGCTGCATCGCCTGCGTCTCAATGTGCGCCCGGCCTTAATATCGCGACGTCTTATTACGAATTAATATCGGACGCGCGCGGTTGTTAACACACTCGGCGGCCGATCGCCGAGAGATTATGACCGCCCGCGAACGCGCGCAACAATATCGATCATTATTAGTAGGTTATATACCTGCCTACAAAAGCGCTACCGGTCTAGTCGCGATAACGTGACGATATAATATTATATAATAATATTATTATCGCGACGATACCGATCGGCGGCGGCGGCGGCGGCGGGACCGCGTACAACGCGCGCGAGCACATAATAATTCTATCGATCACGAAGATAAATCGATCGTCCGACGAGACGACGCGGCGGCGGCGGCGGTTCGTGTCAGTATTATAGTATCGTCGAGCGTGGTGCCCACGGGTGTTATTACTGTTACTCTGCTGGGCTCGGACGGCGCGAAAAGACACGTCGGAGGGGAAAAAAAACGGGGGCCAACGCCTGGCGAACCGACGACGACGGCGACGGTTTACGCGTGTATTACTTATTACCACCTATTAACGCGCGACAATAAACTGCGCAATCTACGTGCCGTTTTTTTTTATATAGGAATCGTATAGAAAGAGAGGCGGCGCAGGCACATACGACCTCCGGTGGAATTTTTCCCGTATTTATTTTTATTTTTTTTTTCGCTCGCTCGCTCGCTTCCAATAAACTCTCTCGCGCGCGCGTGTCCGCAGACCTAGAAAACGTCGTGACAGAAATTATACACTGGTAAGGTACGCGCGCGCGCGCGCCGGTAGGTAAACTATTGAGCCATTATCTCGGAATCGCTTTTTCTTTTTTTTCGCAAGCTCGTCACGTGCGCGCGTGTGCACGATATACCCGCCGCGGCGGGGGACGACGGTCGAACGAAAGGGAAAACGAGTAACAAAAAAGTCTTTAGAAAAAGTCGGGGTGGGTTTTTTTTTATTTCAACCAAAGTCCGACGACGACGACGACGTTTTGTCGTCGAATTCAATAATAATTATCTGTGCACACACGAGAGACGGTAATAGATAAAAAGAAATCAATAAAATACGCGTTTTTCAACTCACCGCGCGTACACTTGGGTCGTATCTGTTTATTGTTAACTGAATCGCTTCTCGCGTTTCGACGGACTTGGTTTTTTGTTTTTTAGTCGATAGAATATTGTCGAAATTCGATTTCCTGTAAAATAAACAAATAACAATTAGTCCCGCGATGATTGCCTAATGAAAAGGGATCATAGAGTTAATACATATACAATGTATAAACTTACAAGAAATTATATAATAATACTTTTTATTGAAAATATTTCATTCTTTAACTTAAGTTCTATGTACTTTTTCGCCAAGTGCTAAATTTTTCGAGTTGAGTTCGAAAAACAACGAAACTACCCTATTTTATTATTTTTCAACCCCTCAGGGGCACGGGAAGGGATTGAGTAATCATGACCAAATTTGACTATAATTACTTTCTCATATATATGAAAAAAGTGAGGGGGTCCTACATCAAAATTTTGAAAGTTCAAAAATAAGGACCACCCTAATATACATACGTAGTTACTTGGACTGTTTTAACCGAACGTCACGGTGCCTTATATATCTGGGGAAGAACGTTGAACGAGTTTTTTTTTTTATTTATAAATCGTTTGTTTAATTTTAATCAATCGCGCGTACACGAGTGTAGGTGTATAAATCGAATCGAGACCGATCGACGTGTTTATGAATTGATAAAAAAAAATAACTAATAAACTCGAGACTCTCTATCTATAGTCCAGACTATGACCTATAGTCCAGGCGGCGGCGGCGGCGGTCCACATTGCGCTCGTGTTTTTTTTTTTTTTTTATCTTAAAAACGTATCTTACATACACTCGTCTCGCCGCCGCGCCGCCGATAATAATAATAATAATATAATCTATAGTTACGTAGTCGAACTGGAATAAAAGTACCTACTTTTTTTTTATCTCGCCATCGAGTGAAACGAGAGTGTATATAAATATTAGTTTAAATATAATTTAAAATTAATTACAGTCTCCCCCCCCCCCCGCCGGCCCTCACATTTTTTATCGCCTTTCTCGTGAAAAAAAAAGAAAAAAAGCCGTTCTTTTGATCGTGCGTGCACGACGAAACACATATTTGTAGCTCGTACCGCATATCTCGTCGTTTTATAAGCGTTCCGTAAAAAGAAAGAAAAAAAAATAGAGATGCAAATTATATAATCCGAGCACGAGGTTCCGATAATAATAATAGCGTGGCCACGATAATCTCTCCATAGACGTCGGACTCTGCGGGTAATGCAAGTGCACAGTGGATTTTACGATATATATGTGCACCACAGGCATTCGAGTCACTCGAGAAACAAGGACGGGCCGGGCGCATTAACGAGTTGAAAAGTCAAAGTTAAGTTGGTTTCAATTACGCGCGCGTTTAATTTAATAATAACCGTCTTCTTTCCTATCGGACGATAGTCCGACCGCGTTTTTTACACACATTTGACGAGCGTATAATAATAATAATCGTTATTGTACAAAAATCCGCGCGCGGTCATTGCTTATTTTTGAAAATCCATTTCGACGTACCGCCAGTGCCGCAATTATGAATTCTGAGGCCCGTGTGCAAGGATTTATTTAGAGGCCCCAAATTAATAATATATTTATTACTTGATCTTTGTATTACTACAGAAATTTTTTAGTATTTTTTAGTACCTACTATAACTTAAATTGAATCATCTGTAATCTGATACATATACTATAATAATTTATTACATTATAAATTGTCAATAGATACATTATAAATTTTAATAGTGGAATCACCAATTTAAACTTATGCATTCATCATTTTTTTTTTTAATGATATAAACTGTTATTGGCATGATGGGCTTTCGTGCAAATTAAAAAAATTCTTACATCTTATTTATTACCTGATTATCCTGTTTCTCTGATCGCCACTTCAGCATTTGCTTAAAAATCCAATACTAACAAAATACAATGCTTTCAAAATATAAGTTAACTTTTAAATACCCTTCCTCGAGTCTCAAATTCGGACAATCTTCAATTTTTAGCTTATGGTTTGGGAGGCCCCTAAGAACCGGAGGCCCGTGTGCATCGCACACCTTGCACACCCAATTGTTGCGGCAATGTTGCGCCACCGGTGAAAATATCGTCTCGAAATGTCACTTTCGGTTCGACCGAGTGAAAACAATCCATCAACTCGCGCCCGCAGCCTTGTCCTGCGAGAAATCGTCGTGTCTTCGTCCGGCGCGAAAAGGGCACGACTGTTTTCGATTTTTTTACTTTTTTTTTTTTTCCTTTTGCTCGTAAATCTAATACGCGGATTACACGTTATACATATATATTTAACGACGCTTGTGCGTCACTTATATTCAGCCGGCAAACAGGATATGGATATATACGTATATGCGCGCGCGCGCGCGCTGACGTGTTTGCGAATAATATGCATTATGATAATAAATAAATCCCCCGTTTGCCGGTGGTCGTCAGGATAGCAAATAATAATAATAATAACAATAATGTAATATCGCGGCGCTGTCGGTAGCGAAACTTACTGCCGTACAGGATATCCAGATCATTTTTTTTTTTTTCGTTTCGTTGCCGCCGCCGACCTTGACATTAGACGCCGACAACCGACGACGACGACGACGGGAGAGGTGTTTTGGAAAAAAAATTAATTAAATCGAATACACATCGAGGATATTATATTTAGGTTGAAATCGCGTGCGCGTTGCGAAACGATATCACATATTATTATTATAATAAATATTATGCAAGGTGATTGTTGCGACGACGTGCAAAACGATCGTTTTCTCGGTCGATTTTTATTTTATTTTTTTCTAAACGTACGTTTCGAGCTTAACGGTAAGAGGTTCTTATAAAAAATTCGAAACTCTTGCCGCTCCGCGTTTGTTTCTTTTTCCGACGGAATCCCGTCCGACTCGAGGACATGTTCCGGACGTTAAAATTGTTTTTCTTTTGAAAGCACCGAATTCTCGAGAAAGTGCATTCAGTACGAGTGCATTGAATACAAGATAAAATAAACTAAATGCTCGGCGGCCGATAATCTTCTAACAATAACAAAGTATTATTATTAAATATATAAAATAGTTTGCTAAAAAAAAATACATATCTTTGATAATGATAAAAAACAAATAGGTCTTGCTGGAGTATTATATATTATAACTTGTAATATATTTAATAGCACTTTGTTATTGTCATTAAAATATTCAGGTGCGAAACAATTCGGTTTTCATCGCGAGTGTGCCGTACAACAACATACGTAATATTTTACAACGACTGCGCGTTTTACTACTGTAAAAGTTTTCTTTTCTCCGTCGTTAACGCACGAGAATCGCCCGGCTAAGCGTGACACGCGTTGTGCGTCATTAAATTCGCGCCGGACACGCGAAATCCGCGAGAACACGGTATAATGTTGTGTATCAGATGGATCGATTGATTAATGAATGCAAATGGTATTTCGTCCAGTGTTCTCTGGCCAACGTACGTATATAGAGGGGACGGATAAGGACGGCGGGGCCGCGTAAACGCCGACAGCTTTCTGGATCGGCCTGTATGTAATTATCGTTATCATCGCGGACGTCGTCGACTCGTCGTCGTAGTCACACAACCGTTTAAATAAAACGAAAAGAAAAAAAAAACCGTACATAAAATTATTACAAACGCGCGCATAAATTATTATTATTCATCGACCGCGACGTGGCCGTGGGGATTGCGCGCCGCCGCGGTGCAGTTGTTTGAATAATAGACCTATATAAATGCCGTGATCTCGTTCCGGTCTCGACGACGCGTTCAGAGCAGGCCCGATGAGAGGGGGCAGCCGGGGCTGTAGCCCTGGGGCCCGGGCTTCAAAAAAGGCGAATTTTCGTATCAATAATAAAAGCATCATATATTTTTATGTCTCAACATTTGTGTATCAATTCTTGCATAATATTTTTTCATTACCTCTTCGGTATACACATCGGGACGACACTGAATGTTAGTGGTAAGTTTGATACCTCGTGTAAGAGGGGCCCGGATAAGTTTGTCCCCGGGGCCCTTGATTTCTCTCCGCGGCCCTGGTCCAGAGTCAATGGAATACGGCACAAATCCGCAGACGGTTCGAACTGCTCGACGAATTGAAAAACCAGAGAGCAAATATATAGTTACTACTGAAAAAGTCGGCCGTAGATCGATAATCTCGACGATCGATTTCGTTCTTCTCGGACGGAGATCGGCCGGCGCGGCGTTTTCGTTCGCGTGCTCGACAAATATCGTAAACATCATTGTATGTGTGTAAAAACTATAATTACCGACAACGGTCTGGAAATAATAATTCGGTTCGACGCCGCGTAAAAAACATTCGAGTCGGACTCGCCGACAGTATAATATACGTGCGTATAATATTATCCGAGACGCAAGGTCGCCGGGTAAATATTATTGTGATATAAGGTTGCGCCGTAGTACCCACCCCGGATGACGTGCGGACAAAACGGTTTCGAAACTCGTTAGCTGTGCGAGACGATAATACGCGTTTTTTTCACGTATTTTCACGTCTCGGCGCGGGTGGTTTGATTTTTCTTCTCGCCAGCCAGCCAACATCGCGACCGACAGTAGTGCGACGATAATGTAGTCCAGGGGTCTCCGACCTTTTTTTTACGGAGGGCCAAATCTGAGATAGGCTTTGGTGGTGGAGCTAAACATTGAAATCATTTCACGTGCATATTTTTTTATATTTGAAAAAGACTCTTCTGGCGACATGGCATAAAATTGTTGGAGTGTATTTTCCTCGGAATAATTTTTGAAATGGTTGTTTGATGAGAGCTCGATGACTTCAAGCTGAATCTCCGTCGGTAAAGTTTCTATTTCCACGGAAAATGGATTTTCAAAAATTCGTAAATTCTCAAAACACTATTGATAAATAAATAAGTAATATTATCTAAATCTTCTAAACATTAGTTAATTTGACGGGCCGTAGGTTGGAGACCCCCGATGTAGTCTACCGGCTCCCCGGGGGCATATCTGTATGAATTGAATTCAAATTATTCATAAATCCACATGGTGGACTTTTTCCTTTTGGTTCAAAACTCTATAGGCACTGACTCTCTTATTGACATCAGGCGTGATTATAATGTTTGTCTATGATATTTTAAATAATAATATAAACTGCCCGGCTATTTTAAATTTAATTTGATTTAGAATCCCTAGTAGGTATACACGTAAAATTCTGATTTGTTCGATACGCATAATTTTAATACAAATAGTGGAAATAGTTCATTTTTTTCAAGAGCAATTATTAACGTCAATAGAGAATCTCCACAGTCTTGGATTTTTTCGCATTGTCTCGTCAAGTATTTAAATCTAAATCTTTGTTATTTTTAAATCGTAGTGCATAAATATATTTTATTTTATAGTTATGTTTTATATACTAAAATGTTGTCTTTGTATTTTGTTGTCTATTGTTTTCATATTATGCCAATTCATATAATATAATGTTTTTCTTTCTGTGTTAAAGGGCTTTGGCCCGTTGATTTATATAAATAAAAATAAATATATTATTTTGTGTCATAGTGTCAAGCGTCGGGTTTCTCGTTCATTTGACATATCGTAGCGATAATCAATATAATTGTAAATCGACATCATTTTTTTTTTATGAATTATTCTCGTGTCTCGAATAGACATTTCTGATTTTCTCGGGGCGGGTTCTTCTCTCTCTCCACACCATTTTTCCAAGACGTTCAAAAGCCACCCGGCCGATTTCGTCGACAGTCTCACAATATTCTTATTGTTATAATAATAATTACAATGGTCGTCGTGTCGTCGTCACGACCGAGACACGTTTTTTATTGAGCCGTTCTCGTGGACGATATAGTATATTATATCACTGCCGCGTTGCATCACAGACCTGTTGAAACTGTATCACTCGATAAGCTATAATAATGGCGTGCGCGCGATATACGCATTTCGACGGGTCGCGCATATGCACGGGAGACGCTTACCAGACGTTTGTGTAACACACGGCGGCGGCGGCGGCGGTCCGATAACGCGGCGTGTTTCCAATGACTCGGCAAATCTCGATACGGACGTAATGATAATAATATATCTGATCGTACGACGACGGCGATTCGGTATATAGAGAAAATCAAAGCGCCGCGGCGGCGGTTTTTTTTTTTTTTTTTATCCTTCTCGCGTGCCTTTCGACATAACCGACGACGACGGTGAGAGTGCACCACAGATGACGTCGTCGACAACATGCTGCTGCGCGCGCGCGCCGACCACCGAATTAAAGTCGTTTTTTTGTCGGGAAAAGAAGGGAAAAAAAAAAAACTTTAGAAAAGAAATTGTCGCGTTCTCGAGAAATTGACGGCGGTTTTACTTTCGACCGTTCGATGTCGTCTTTTTTTTTTTTTTCGATTTTACTTTCGAACAATAATTATTATTATATCCCATGCCGTTTTGTAGTTTTTTTCCGGTATCTGTACGAGCGCGGACGTCGTCGTCGTAATGGGGACACAATGTTGTGATACGATTTAAAATATACGCGCCGCGCATACACGAACAATGAATTATTTATGTCGTTCGTTATTTTTCGAAGGTCCTGTACTCGCTGCTCTTCGGATCTGTAGCGTTTTTTTTTTGTTTTTTTTTTCGGTTTTCGGATCATGTTCGCGAGTTTCACGGTTGTTTTCTAATGAAACGAATCGCCACAAAGACATTTCTCGCCCGACACATAGTATCGTATTGCGGTCCGTACAGCGAGGACTCTTGTTTAAAACGGTAAAAGATTTTTTTTTTATATGAATCCCGTGGCGTGCGATCCTGTTCTCGCGAATAATATTATCTACAATCAAACGACTCCCGTCCTTTTTATATCTCAATAATAACTCTTGATTATCACTATTTCTTTTTTTTTCTCTTGCGATCGCAACGTTGAAATCCGTCTTAAATCTGACGCATAATAAGATTACTTACTGCGGTCAAAACATTTCTCGTGTTGTACAGTGACTCGAACGAATGGAACATTGTACGTCGCGCGTTAGTATAGTATATAGTATTTGGAATCTCAATTAAAGTCGACCAAAATTTATCAAACGACGCGACGTGTTGAAATGAGTGTGTAGTGTGTACACAGAGGATCGCATAACAAATATAATGTTAAAACAACAAATAATCTGTTACTATTCGTTTTTTAACCTTCAGCTTGCTGTCTCTTGAGACTCGAAAATACATACCTAATGGCACGTACCTATATGCCCTAAATGTACGAAAACCAGTTTAAAGCAATCATATTTTTTAGTAATTCCTGAATTTAATGACAGTATAATATATTGTAACTAATCGATAAAAGAAAAAACCTCAAAGTACATTATAATTAATATTTTAACACGTGTGTCGTTGTGTATTACGCGAACATTGTAGGCGAAAATAATCTCGAAAACATAAAAAACGATTTTGTTCTACGAAATTCTACTCTAAGGATTTACGCCTAATTAATTAAATTAATTAAACGAGCGCAGCGTGTTCGCGTTTATTTGACTGGACTTAATTTCTGTACCACGACGTCGTCGCAGTCGTCACGATCGTCGAATCGTCGCGTCGACTCGTCTTTCGAACACGGTTGTAATTTTTATTTTTTTTTCGGTAATCATATGCAAATCGTTTCTTCCGGTAGTTTTTCAAAAAAAAAATACGAGTAGGTATTACGTATAATAACGCGTTGAATATTATTAGGTAAAATCGTATTTATCGATTGCGCGCACTCCTCGTCGATGTTGTTATAGGGACATTGGGAACATTATGCGCGCGTTTTCGTGTGTAATGTAAAATATAATGAATTATTCAAACGAGTTAAATATGAACGTAAGGAATTATATAATATATGGTTACTTAAAAAAATAATATTATAATAATAAATATCGTAGACGATTTTTCAAAGACGAGACACGGCGGCGGCGTGTTGTTGCTCGTTGCAGTGTTAGCTCTGCCCACACTCAACAGGCGCCTACAGAAAGGCACGACAAATAATAATTATTATAATTTAAACGCGCGCGCGCGCACGATGAAAACCGTAGAACAATATGGGACCGAAAATCCGTATCGATTGTCATCACAATCGTCGTTATCGAGCCTTGACTCCGGATCGTGAGGCGGTCACGGCGAATAGCGGCGCGTACTTTATGTGTATTGTATTATTATAATAATAATGTGTAATTATCATATTACCGGTCTCAAAACGGTCGATGGTTATCTTCAAAGACCGTTGGAAATGGATCTCGTTACAATGTATCACATGCCGGCGCGTCGCGCAACAATGAGAGTCGGAGTAGCGGATAATTATTATAATATGATGACGTGTATAGGCATATACCTACGCGGTTGTTTTTCGCCGGGGCTGAATTCTTCTGCACATCGAACCGCGTCGACAAATCGGAAGACACGAACTCGACGGGACCGCAAAATAACCTGTTCGCGTTTGAAAAATTTGTGTTAACCGACACGAATTTGTTCGCGTTTTTTGTTTTGTTCCTGTTCAACGTCTTCGAGCATAGGTTTTCGCAAACGCTTTGCACTATTTGCTGAACCAAGCGCAACTGCTTCGTCAATCTTGTCTTTATTTTTTATACGTAATATTGTTGACAAAGTTGATTTTTAGGAATGCCAAATTTCTCCGCAATTTTTGTTTTAGATTAGTGTACATTTTTTCTACTTCCACTAAAACGAGCTGTTTAGTTTTTAGATCGATAGACATTTGCTTCCTTTTTAAACTCATTTCGGTCGACGCAGACGGACAGAGATATACACAACAAATCACTATAACTAAGTCAACTTGAAACTGATCGATACTCGACAGAACAATTGATTTGAACGAGAGCGAGACCACTAAACCAGATTGCACACATACATAGAGAATTAGAGGGATAAGATAGCGATAAAACTGCTTAGCTGCAATAAAGATTAAATTATTTACATACATACAAGTGATTAAACGAACAATCTGTTCGTGTTAATCAACAAAACGACAATATGGTTCCTAAAATTTGTTCGAGTTTCGTGTAAACCGAAGAAATAAAAAAAAACCTACCTTAAAGTATATGGCTTTATGCTTGGGACCGGAAAACTAGTTCGCGTTATCCAATAATTCGTGTTAACCGAGTTCGTGTTGACGAGGGAGTACTGCGTATATTATATTATGTTTGTTATTACCGAATTTGCGTTTCACGACGACGACGCAACGTTACGAACGTTGGATTTTTTTTTAATTCCAAATACTTTTACTCCGACACTTTTACCCCGAGTGCTTTGCATTGACCGGTGACGCGTCGCCGCGTAGGACACGTAGGTTAAATGGAATACGCTCTGGGGCGCAGCCGCGTCCGACTCGGTGGAAATCGATATGAACGTGGCGGCGTTAGATAACCGCATTTCGATATACGCACGTTATAATAACATAATAATATGTAACGTACGTTGGTCTACTCGAGTGTCGGTCTAGAAAGTTTGGAGACCGCGGCGGACAATAAAATATGGCGCGCGGAGATCACACGGACCGCCGCCGACCGAAGACAATATTCTAATATTTAATTAACTATACCGATAATAGTACCGCCCCGTCTGCCCACGGCCCGCAACGCGTGTAAAACGCGGAATTTCACGTGTTTTCCACATGTTTCGCGTGTTTTTATACATTTCGAAATAGAATTGAAATAAAATACTCACGAAGTAGACATTGTCAAATGCGATTTCATAGAAAACACGAAAAATAAATAATTGTACGCGTTAATTGAAGAGTACTCGTACTTACGAGTGAGCGTTAAACTTGCGTTTATTAAAGTGAGCGTTTATCGTCCGATAAACGTCGTCGTTTGTTTTTGTTTTGAAAACCTATCCGAATCGAAAGCTGTAATATTGAAACGTAATCGGAGCCGTAGTGTCCGCCGCATTAAAACGGCGGCGTAATGTATCGTACGTTTTTCCAAGAGAAAATGTCAAAAAAAGTCGACTCTTTTCGAAATAATAGGTGTTCTTCGACAGAGTTAATCACAACCCGGGGGTACGCGCGTACACGATATGTTATGTTAATTCGTGCACCTGCCGACTTTCGAGCATCGATCAGGAAATGTAAAGCGAATTCCAATAGGGCGATCGACCTTGATCTTAATTTTACTCTGGAATTCAAACTTGAACTCGGTACTTTTTTTTTATTGTAACTCTCAATTACTATTTTATTTTATCGATTGAAAATAAAATGAACCTCCGCAAAGTGCGCTTACGCCGCCGCCGATATTAAAAAAATGAAATGTTAATCTTTTAATTACGACTAAATAATTCAAAACAGATAAACGTACGTATAATGTACTCGTAGCAATCAAGGTCGAACGTTGGTGAATTTCAATGAACAAAAAATAGTTTAGAAATTTGAATTGCCAGTAAAGTAAACGAAAACAAGTGTTTCAAATATCCGTGTCGACGCTTTTAAATACTATTATTTTATAGACTATCTTTAATTTATAAATCTAATATACCTACCCAAATGTCTGCCAATTCGCCTGCCCGCGCGGACTTCCACGTTATCGCGTAAATCACACGACTGTTTCGTTTGAATATTGATCGTGCACCTAAACAAGTTGGTCTCGAGAATATATAACACAACTAGCTGAAAAACCCGGCTTCGCCCGTGTGCAGTATAACTTTTTATTTTATCAGGTTTTTTTCATTTTTACCCCTTTTAACTCCGGTAGGTGTCGAATTCAGGAAAATCCTTTCCCACGGGGTCTCCACTATATAAAACGAAACTGTTGACCAAATTTCATACTCAAAGCTCCAGCAGTTCCGGCCAGGAGAATTTTTCTAGTTTCACCTTTTTTACCCCTTTTAACCCCCTTAGGGGTCGAATTTTGGAAAATCCTTTCTTTAGGGGCCTCTGCTGTATTAAATGAAACTATTGACAAAATTTAATACCACAAAGCTCCAGTGACTCAGGATTTTTTCCATTTTTACCCCTTTTAACCCCCTTAGGGTTTTCTTGATAATTATCTCCGTAAAAACCATCCTCGTACTTCAAGGAATATTATAAAAAAAAGAATTAGCGAAATCGGTTCAGGGGTTGTTGAGTTATGCGCTCACAACACATTTTGCGATTCATCTATATATATAAAAATCGATGTACATTTGAATAAATTTTATAACTCAAGATCCACCGAACCGATTTCGATAAAAATTTTAGGGCATATTAATATTGATATGTAGATGGTTTCTGTGAAGTTTGTACGCTGTGCGATATGTGGTTCCGGAGTTATGGCCTCTTAAAAGTACAATATTAATCACACATTGTTATTGTTTTGCCATGGAGATATATATACACTCTATGTGGTTATTTTTTATTATTTGTTTCCGTGGCACGTGCGTCTATGGCATTTTCTATTAATTGGTTTGAGACCTAGCCGGAACCGCCGAAGCTATAAGTATGAAATTTGGACGGTAGTTTTGTTTTGCGGTATAGACACCTACTGAGAAAGGATTTAAAAGGGGTAAAAGGGGTAAAAATGAAAAAAAACTGATAATATAAAAAGTTATACTGCACACGGGCGAAGCCGGGTTATTCAGCTAGTTTTTATACATACTCGTAAGATTACAATATATCGCCCGTAAATAAGAATAACAATGAAATCGCTCACCACAAAATTCGACTTCCTAGTAATTAGTATACGTATCGTACGTAGGGTTGCCACCTCTCCGGGTCGTCATAACATTACGACGTATTTTTATATAATTATAAATAGTTTGTCAATAAGTAACAAGTATTTTCATTGATGGGAAATTTATGGTCCGATGAAAGAAATCGTCTGTCAGTGGAAATGCTTAAATCAGAACTCTGCGTCAAATTATAAAAATATAAAATATGTGATTATATTAATATTTTTTTGCATTTCATTACTTATCTTTTCACTTCATAAACTAATATAGATTATACTATATACTGGTGTATACTGGCTGATGACCTAATTGTACGAGTTT